>JAUUDY010519771.1:0-10538 GCA_032361765.1 Panulirus inflatus | reverse complement strand
AGAGAGAGAGAGAGAGAGAGAGAGAGAGAGAGAGAGAGAGAGAGAGAGAGAGAGAGAGAGAGAGAGAGAGTAAAGGAGTCAGACACTATATATACCGAGGCAGTGTGGGTGGGTGTGGTCGCATCGTGTCAGTGGAGCTTCCTGCATGCCTGCCCCGGCCCGGGTCGGGTGGCTAACTCCCCACCCCAAGACCGCCCCTCCCCTCCATGAACCCACGGAGCGCAAGGGCGTCGCCAGCACTTTCTTCGGGAGGGAGAACCGACCTTACCGGGTACAGCAGGAGGGAGAGAGTGTGGAGTGTGGGAGGAGGTGGGAGGGAGGAGGGACAGTGAAGCACCGTCTGGGGAAAAACTGCCTAACTTGGTGCCTAAGTGTTGGGAGGAAATTGTTAATGAACGTCCGCCCAGCTAACTTGGGCAACTGTTGCCGGGCTTAACTTGGGGGGGGGAAATTCTTGATATGGAAGACTTATGAGAATGTTCTCCAGGATCCTCCCTCGATACCCTGGTGCATAATGAATGGCAATGCTCGAGACACACTCCCAAAAGCCACAGCTTCACGACACCGCCTCACACCAAATAAAAACACAAACCTACTTAAGACATCACGACGAACTTACAATTTCTTTTTTTAAGTAATTCAGGCACTTACTGAATTATTAAGTATTATAACATCACTGGGCCTGTACATATATTAACATTTCATTCTCAGAAAATCATTTCTTTTTCTCTCTCTTTTTAAGAAATCTTAATTACCAGCAAGGAGCCACTACGGGTTAAGGAGTTCCCCTGCCCGCGCTGGGTAAACTTGCAGGCATTTAGACACAATTAGAAACTCCTGCAGAAGTTATCGATCCCCTGAGGACGACCCGTGAGCACGACGGGACGACCCAAGCGGCCATCATATTCAAGGACCTTGTCACCGTCGTGCTCAAGGGTCGTACCGCCGTGCTGCAGTACGGGACCCAGGGACACGCACACACAATGGCATCATAAGACCAGTGCGTCATTCATGCGTAATACATGCGCACACGCGCGCGCCATCCTTCTATCATCACCCGATTTCATTCTCTCTCTCTCTCTCTCTCTCTCTCTCTCTCTCTCTCTCTCTCTCTCTCTCTCTCTCTCTCTCCCACCGTACAACAATGTCCTTCACTGGGAGAAACAGCGACAGAGAAACTACGACACACGCACCCTACCTAGACGTATATTAACAAGACAGGGATTGTAATGACCAACGTATATAGTGTTAAGACCGAGGGGAAAGTTCAGATACAAGTACGAACAAACAGTTTGACGGAGGAAATGCCATCCAATTCTTTTTTTTTCCCCAACGTCTGGGTAAATATCATCAAATATCACCAGTAATTTGATTGGCGCCGCGCTGGTGTTGCAAACAGAATATCATCGCCTCCGCAATATACGTAATGTGCCAGTAGGGAGTGGGTGGGGGATGGGGTTGCAGGCCACGGTACACACTCCAGTGTATTAAGTGGCAAACTTGACTGCCATGCGATATAATCCATCGGAGTCGCACCTGCCGTCCACCACCACACACACACACACACAACCAATGTTCTTTTCTGCTCCTTTTCGAAGCCATAATTCGGCCCCCCCACATTCGCAATGCAAAATGACATCTTCCATTTCCAAAGCCTAAATTTCCAAATTCGAAATGAGAAAATAAGTAGAATCAATTACGGTAATTACTTAAGAATTCCTAAAGAAAAAGAAAACTGTTCCCTTGATAGAGCAACACCATATATAAGAACAAACTCTCTTTACAGAAATCAACTTCTGGTTACTGGAAAACAAAAGAGCCTCGATCCATTGCTCCCCAATGCTTTTGACTCACCAGTTTCATGGAAAATTACTTTAACTCTCCTCATCGGACAGCCCCTGGACTCGGTCCCCTTCAAGGTTAAAAGAGCACTGACCAGAGACAGTGTTACCAGGAGAGCATGAGCAGTGTTCCACCACCATATCCGGCAGGGATAGTCTTGACAGCCACAGTCATGGGTCTCGAGTGTACTCCACAACCGACCTTATCCTCCAGCCTCCTCCTCTCTCCTCCTGACATCACTTACCAACCATGGAAGGCGGAGGAACTGCATTCTTCTCCTTGCAACATGGATTGCCTCTTAGGCTATAATATCCCCCCCGTGACCCGCACTGTCTTAACCTCATAATCCCATCGAAACCTCCCAAGCCTACAATGGAGCCATATTTCCCACCCTCCACTTCCCTACAATCACTTATAAATCCCACACCATCCCACTAGGCCTTCGTTTCATTACCCCAGAAAGCAAATTGTCTTTCCTAAACACATTAGGCCAGATGACACTGTCTTAGCCAAGCCCGATCGTCCCCTGCAACAGAGGGAGAACGCGGGCAGTCGCTGCGTTGACACTGTCTTAGCCAAGCCCGATTGTCCCCTCCAACAGAGGGAGAACGCGGGCAGTCGCTGCGTTACCCTTGAGGGAGACCAAATCCACTTGGCGTCCCTTTGACTGGATCAGCACCACTCAAGAGTGGATAATCTAGCGTACTGCAATCCCTTCAGAACCTTTTTCGCAATTCCCTTAACAGCATCACCAATCAATCGCTCCTATTCAGATCTCAAGTCCCTTCAATGTCTCGACCCTGAGTGTTCCCCTAGCGGTCTATTCACTGAATAGCCTCCCTGAGCGGGGCCTTCGCCAAGAACTGCACCATTCAGTGCCCTCAAGATTCCTCGGCTTTACCGGACAAGAAGCCGTTGAAGTCACCAGCTGAGGGGCGTGACACAGACCGACTGTTGACCTTTCTTCTCCGGGTCTCTCCTGTCGCATCATCAACACCGTCCTGTTCAGAAGCAGCGGATGACCTTCCTGGCCTCCGTAGCGCCAGAGGCAAAGTAATGCCAGTATCATATACATTTCACCGCTACTTTGAGTCCACACACAAACATGGAAAAGAAACAACAATGTATTGGGTGGTGGTGGCAAGGCCACTGCCTGTATCCTGATGGGTACATCCGACAACCTGATGCAGACCCCCAGCTGATGGTGGCACCCACTGTCGACCACCAGCCGTTTTTATCCATTATTGATCCCCAGCTGATACCAACCCTGCTGCTCCCAGCTGATATTAACCTTGCTATTCCCAGATGATGTTACTTATCCCCAGCTGATTTTGCCCTTGTTCTCCCCAGGTGATGATATTCACTACTGCCCCAACCTCATATTACCCCCGTTGTCCCTCAGCTGACCCAATGCTGTCCCCAGCTGATGTAAATTTTGAGATATGTCCTATCTATACTAGCTCTTTCACCACACTGAAAAGTGTCCCATCAACTTAGCTCCATCTCGACACACTTACATTCTTAAGGACAGTATGACAACCTCACACACGAGTCTGACGTCTTACACTCTCTTCTTCTACCAGAGACGTAATTCAGTCAACCCTAATGTATAGGTGCTGAGTATTTCGACCCTCTGCCAATCTTTGTCCCTCGCCTCATATACACTACTAATTTTCTTGGTACCACATAAGTGTCAGACAATACAGAGGTACACAGCCTTCTGTACCACACTGACAAAGACCAAGATGATGTTTTCAATTCGTCTTCTACACGAAATTCACGCCACATCAAGTGAACAGTTCAAAGTTCATCTTGGCGGACCAAAGGTTAGGTAAACGCAAATTAAAAGGTCATGGGTACCGTGTGGTATTACATGAAAAGGTCAGAGGGTTTTTGTGGTATTACCTGGGATTTAGAATCTGGTAGTGACCAGAACAATGCCAGAGGTTAAAAGGATCATGAATGCTATTTATTTGAAATCCAGTTGGACGACATCACAGAAACAAATATGCGCGTCTTAGACACTGGGGGTACGTGGCACAGATATTTAAAGTACGTTGTAAGATACTTTCAGTTTAGAATTCTTTGTGGCTAGATTAGAGGCAGGGCCATCACACCTAATGGCAATACCGTGGAGTTCATGGGTCGTACTGTTGTGTTTGATCAAAGGTCGTACTGTCGTGTTTGATCAAGTGTCGTACCGTCGTGTTCGAGGGTGGTAAACACCACCAAGTGTGCTTCCCTATGATGACTAACATCAACCAGAACAGCGCCTACCACGACCAGCCCATAGCTAAGCATTATGTCCAGTAAATTGTCAGGTAGTCAGTGATATCAAGGTACTGTGAATTCCAAGAGCTCATTGGGTTTGGTTGTGAGCCTGTGTTGTGATATTTGGGCGGTTTGGAAGCAACAGAGACCCGCTGCTGTTTGAGGAGAACTGAGATACTCCTCACCGAGTGACGGAGTCGAGGTCCTGAATAGGTTGGTCACGAAAGAAGAAATTGCAACAACCTGTAATGGTCCACAGTGACGAGCAGAACGTGTCTCGTCATAACTTTCTGACAGCCACCTGACGGATTGGCCAACACTTAGGCCGCTGTCGCAACTGATAAAGGACCTCAGAAGACATCATGTAGTAATCTAAGATTACCACACAGGACATAGCTAGGCACCGAACACTCGGCAGACCACAACCTTCACAACAGTAGGTCTATCCGCGTCTTTCTCTCGCCAGTTGAACATCCTCTATACTTCTCCAGGGAATTGGCGGCCACGCTCGCACAATTAACGCTATTGGCGTGGTCGAAACAACAGATCAATCAGGCACTGAAACAATCATCCACCTGGCTTTTGGACACCAAGGCGCGCCTGTGCTAGGAAACGCCAACCATGTGACTCGTCGCTGGTTGCCCTTCTGTTGAGATTCCGTGGTGCGTCATGTAGTGCGTCACCCAAGTACTCTCACTCCTCCCCAATCGACAGGACTCCGCCTGTCTCCTGAAGCAACTTGAACTACGGGACCTAAAGCTACATCTCCAGGAGCAAAAAGTACAAACGACAATCGTCCACCGACTAAGTAACTTGGAAACCCCCTCCTCCCTTCTGCATAAGCTCCATGAGACCAGACACCCACACAACTCACCCACAGAATGCCTACCTCACCTCCTGCGCTTCCTCTATCGCCACGGGAATCAAGCCCATCTCATCTCACCTTACTTCCCTTCATAATCCTACACCACCTACATCTTTCCCCAGAGATATATCATGTTAACCCAGTAAAGCGCTGTGTTGTCATTCGTTTTTCCGTACCCCTGTCAGTCATCATCATAAAGAGCATTGAAACACGTAATCGAACGCCACTATATCCTCCATGGGGGACTGAGTCACTAAAGAATGGTGCCACAGTAATGATAACAACGGTCACGGTGGCGTTACAAAAAGAGCCATTAAACACGGGTCAGGATATAGCTTTGGATACTTGTTGGTCGTCAGGGATCTTGAAAAGCAAATAATGGAATGTCAACAGCATTATCAGGCACACAGCCCCTGCGATTACTTAGTCTGTCAGGGAGAACAATATTCATGCTATCCTTTTGCATGCAAAACTGTAAATGCTGATTGAGAGCTTAGGATTAAGCAGTTCAACACAATTTGTGCAGGGATACCAAAGCGTTCTAGAAATACCCGATTAAATCATTGGGAGATAATATTGGTGCATGACATCTTTGGCGGAGGGGAAAAGGTTCTATCGAATGTCACAGTTTAGATCGAGATGGTAAGAACGTTAACGCTGTCAGGTCATCGGACGGTTCATGATGAGGTTATTAAACTCTGGATAAAATGTTACAAGAGAAGTAGGTTAAATGACGCCTTGATGTACGAAGCCAGTTAAAATTGGAGGTTCTGTGACGAAGGGTCCTCATTCATACAGGCGCCACACCGTATTGTATGGCTAGAGTTCCCATTTTCTCTGAAGAAAAAAAATGAGGCACTAAAGGACAACTTTAGTTAACTAGAGTCTCTCATATGTGTTTACGACCATTTTTTGTGATTATTCATGTTGGATGTACCAGGTGAGGCCGGTTTGTTTGTTCTTCGCATCTGGTATATCTGCTCAGGGAAACTGTGTTAGTCTGAGTTACAGTAGGTCTTAAGGAACTGATTTCTTAAAGTGTTAATGCAGGAAATCAGTTATAAATATATATTGTGTAGAAATAATTAAGGGAATAAATGTAATTATTTTGCATTGTATTTTACTGAACGCCGGGTTGGCCCTTAGCATCATACTTTGTTACTCAAGGTGCGGGTCCAGACCACATCGCTACATTCGACATTTAAATCTACGTCAGAATCTACTTACCTTATCATCATTAGCTCCACCCTTCCTACGTCATAGTCGCCTACGCTACTCCTCGATGACGTTTCACCTACAGATCAGGCTCCGCCCCTTAAGTAGAAACGTCACTACTTTACAGGGGCTAAGCTCCACCCTCCTTCGTGACGTCGTTCTTTATCCCCCGACATTAAGCCCTGCCCCCTCGGGGGTGAAAGGGTGCAGAGGGGAAGGGGGGCTACGAAAGGTCGTTATATAAACCAAAGCTGATATGGCTTTTCAACGGGGCGTCAGCCTTATCAGACACTACCTAGATAACACCCGTGCCGGACACAAGCCCTGAAATAACCACCGTTGCCCTACAAGAACCATTCTATAACACATCCCTCAACAACCACACACCCGTCACCAACTCTGGTACCTCGTATACCTTCAGTAACAACGATGTCAATAAATCAATCTCATACAGGTATAGAACAGGTCCATACATATATCATACAGGTATAGAACAGGTCCATACATATATCATACAGGTATAGAACAGGTCCATACATATATCTCATGGGTATAGAACAGGTCCATAAATATATATCATGGGTATAGAACAGGTCAATAAATATATCTCATACGGGTATAAAGCAGCTGCAGGCGCAAATAGCAGCGCCAGTGACTTGTATATATAAATAAAAGATGAGAGACGCACAGATAAGCACGACTGGCATGACGAATGACTTGGCTCGATTGGGACCATTCAGTCGCATGACAGGACCATGTAGGTCAGCATCATAGCCATGATCGTGTGAGGTGTGCAGGGTACGCAGGGAAGTGAAGGTGAGGAGATAGGGAGTGAAAGTGAACAGCTATCAAGATAAGTCATACTCACACACACTTTTCATGTATGGCCAACACTGACTCACAGTCCAATCTCTAGACAATGAATGTATAATGGATGTGTTACAAGTGGCTTGGAGATGAATGGAAGGGAGAATGAAAAAAAATATTTTTTGAGATTGAGGTAGAGGATGGTGGAATAAAAAATGCAATAAACTAACAAAAAACGTAAGAGAAGACAACCCGCTAAATGGAAATAAATGAAAGGCACAGAGGGGACAATCTATTTGTATAAATGAGGAAGAAAAAAGAAAACTCGTGGATATTAAAAAATATATATACAATTCTTAAAAATACTTTCATGAAAGTTTATGGAATGTCAGGGAGTTGTTGGAAAGTGAATACGTGCAAAGCTGATTCATAATGAATAATGTGGGTCGATCAGGACCAGCGTGTGCCGGCCATGAAACTGGACGACCCTTTTAGTAAAGAAGAAAGTGTTCTAATCTGCTGGTGTGGGCGAGGATGTGGGGTTAAGCAAGGCTTGCTGTCGTGGGTTAAAAGGCTTGTGGTCGGACCAGAGACTGCGAATTCGGAACAAGCACTGGTGAGCGCCAGGCACATACATGAAGCTAGAGAGGGAGTGAGAAAAACAAACGCTTCGCAGAAAGTACAAAAAAAAATACAACTGTGGTTGTAAGAGATGAGAGAAGGAAGGTGAGGGAACGTGGACTGTAAATGACAGACTGGGACAGGAATTGTGTAACTCGTGACTGGGCGGACACAGCGACTGGTTGGCAGCGAGGAAAAAAATAAATGAAGTCAGCAAGAAAAAAAATATACGTGGGGGATATAGATGCTCAGGTATATATAGACAGACAGGTATACGATTGGACTGTGATTGATGGCGTAAAGGGGGAGCATTTAACTCGTGTTTGGGAGGAGAGAGAGAGAGAGAGAGAGAGAGAGAGAGAGAGAGAGAGAGAGAGAGAGAGAGAGAGAGAGAGAATCTGTGCATCAGGCTCAGCACTCAAGACAGGTCCTTCATGGCATAGAGTATTAACATGTTGAAAGAGGCTTACGTAATGAAATGGGTGTGTGTGTGTGTTTGTGTGTGTGTGTGTAACTGCTTATAGATACGAGTGTACATTAAAAAAAAAAAAAGAGGGAGTGCACGGAGGCTGTGTTACGTCAGCATGTTGTCCGGCGTTTTTTACGGATGAGACAATACGTCACATGAGAGATATAGCGATTGTTGGGTCCTGGTGATCTATGGCTGATGGGGAGGGTAGTCATCACTGGCGTGGTATGTGGTTCATGCTCTGCCTGCTGGATCAGGGAAGCTGGGAGGACAAGTTATCACAGTGATATGTATAGGAGGAGGTTGCTGGTGGCTGAGTGTGCAAAATACACAAAGGAAAGACCACCCCCCTCCCCTCTCCGTCTGAAGACCACGACGGGGTCCAAGTGTATCGTCGGCTGAATGGAGAGGGACTGGAGATGTGAGGGTATTCAACCGTACGTGTGTGATAGCTGGTAATGGTGGCGGTTGAAGGACGAGATATGAAAGCACAATTATGCAGGGATGGAAGAGCTGGAGATGCCGTACAAAGCCTCGGTGAATAGGAAGAAGTGCAGGCCCGAAGAAGGTGGCGAAGAAAGTGGCGTGACACGACACTTCTTCCAACCCTTCTGTGGGAACTGGGGTGGGGGTCTCTCGGTCTTCCCTGGGACTGACGGGTAAAATACTTTCAACAGCAAAAATAGCACGTTCGTCAGGATTGACGACAGCTTCGCTGACGGTAGGAGGATGGGCACAATGCAGGACAAGACGAATTCAGCGACTGGGTTGTTGAGAAGTAATGGCATTACGGGTCCTGCTGGCGGGCATGAATGCAAGGAGTAAGCGGGTATGGGTGGAAGAGGTGATGGAAAAGCCATGATATAACTCTTTGTGTTACATTGGTCATGTACTATATATACGTCTGGAAAGCGAGGCATTATGCTCGCGATGCACACATAAGAAAATGAGCGATAGTCTCAAATATATAATCAATAAACAAGAGTTTACTCATAAAACTTGCACAACCATGGACAGCCCGCAGAGCTCAGCAGTCTATGAGCACACACCATCCTATCATTCCACCAGCTCTGATCCACACTGGGGAAAAATATCTCTGTCTAAATATATCAGACACACACACAAGGTGTCATGTTCCCTGCGTGTCCATGATCGTTCAAAAGGGGCATCATATTCCATTTTCAATTCTTTCAAATGTATAATCGGGATATTTTGGCCAATACGAGAATACTGACAGTGCCAGGCAGCAATGGCAACCACAAAAACAGGTGGACGAGGGACGGACAATGCATCACTCGGATATCCCGCCCTGTGGTGCCCCCATAAACCTTTTTTGGATGTAAACAAAACCGCGGTGCATTGTGGGAACCTGCCAATCCGCGCTGCGACACCTGTCATGCGATAGCCATAAAAACGTATTGGTCCTTTAGGATTATTTCCGGCACTGTTCCACTGATAGAACTATAGAAGTATTTGGTCACGGGAGAATATCTGTGGATTCCTGTGACCCGAAAAAGTTCGGACACCGTCTCTTTTTATGTCATATTTATTCTTTTTTTTAAAAAGTAACTTATTGATATTGTGTGTACTGCCTTTGGCCAAAGTCAAACAAATAATATTCTGATGAACGTTTACGTTTTCCTTTGGGTGGAATCATTTGCTGTTTTCATATGACACGATTCTGGTGCCACGACTGAAACCACCAGCAGCTGCTGTCAGACTGTGTGTGTGTGTGTGTGTGTGTGTGTGTGTGTGTGTGTGTGTGTGTGTGTGTGTGTGTGTGTGTGACAGGATGGTTTAAGTTTCAATAGGGAAGACCTGAGCGTCGTAGATACCTGGGAGTGGACATGACACAGGATGGAACCATGGGGTCTGAACTGAGCGGCAGGGTGGAAGAAGAGGCTAAGTTCTTACGTGCACAATGGAGCGTGTGTGAGGAGAGGTCACCAAGTTTAAGGGCAAAGTTGAGTGTATCTGAAGATATATTAGTTCCATCAGCGTCGTGAGGATACGAGTCTTGCACGTTACGTTGATGTTAAGAATAGGCAACGAGTGGATGTGTTGGTTATACGTGGTGTGAGGCAGATTGATCGTGTGAGAAATGGCAGTGCCAGAGAGAAGCGTGGTAGTCTTCGCACTCTGACAAGAGACCAGGGGAGGGACTGAGGAGGAGGTGGGTGGATGGAGAAGAAGCAGCTTTGGATTACTGGGGTCTGGGCACTTAAGTGGACCAGAGGCGTGCACTGGATAGAATGATCTAACAGATGTGGTATATGGGGAGCGACCTGCTGTGAATGAAATGAAGCTGTGTATGTGAAAAGGTGAAGATACGCGATAGAGTGGTTTGTGGGGCTTTCCTGTAAAATGTAAATGGTGAGCTCTGGTTTTGGTTCATTATTCTTGACAACTAGAGATTGGATGTGCAAGGCCATTCTTCGTTTGTTCCCT
>JAUUDY010519441.1:0-10540 GCA_032361765.1 Panulirus inflatus | reverse complement strand
TGTAGCATCTGACTTCGTTCAACAGCAGTTTCTCTGAAAGCACAAAAATTAATCATCACACTTTTATCAACTTAATGAAACTTCTATCTATCTGTTATCTTTGATTTCATTCCTATTTACATACAGTCAATAAAGTGCATACAGACATGCATCTATTCTGGGAATTAAATTTGTAGAAATGAATCCCCAACCCATTTAGTAAAAAACCAAGCAAGTCATTTTCTTTATGGTGGAGGTTCCAGCCACGGCAAATGTCCACATAAGGGCCTTAACTGAAATACAGAGAGGTTAATGAATGGGACGAACAGACAAGGGAAAGCATTTATGAATTCTGGAGGAGTGTAACAGATATCTTAGCTGTCTTGGGGCTAATTTCTTTCATTCAAGATTGGAAAAGAACATGGTTAAGGGGTTTAGTTCCTTTAGTCACGAACTAGCTCTTTATGAAAGTTGTACCAAACAAGGTATGACAATTTCATTTCAGTATGATAATAATCGAACCTCAAACATGAAAAAGCAGTGATTGGCTATATTTTGCAGAGCTGGGCATTTTCTACTGCTCTAAACATGTTGCTACTGAACACTGTTTTATTCTTTGCCTATGCTATCCTCTTCAGTCCAAGCCATAAATCTAAACATCTTTTTCATCAAAATTCTGGCAACTGGAGGGTTCAGAGTTCATGTAAAATAAAATAATATTTTTTAAAAAATATATCATAATTGATCACTTTCCTGCATTATTGAGGTAGCACCAGGGACAGGAAAAAAAAAAAAAAAGCCATATTCACCCCTCACCCACTCTCTAGCTGTCATGTGTAATGCACTGAAACAGCTCCCTATTCATCAACCAGGCCCCATAGACCTTTCCATGTTTTACCCCAGCAGTGTCATATGCCCTTCACTCTCCTGCACGTTCAGGCCCCAACCAATATCTTGTAGTAACATTATGTGTTTGCCTACTAAAGAATTCACAATTCACTTTCCAGAACAGCATTTTTTCATTAACTTTCAACACACCTATACTGAAGGACTGTCCATCCCCTCTGGAGGGATGAAATACCTAACTAACAATACTCCTTTTCCGATATACTAGCCATTACCATCCATCATACATCTCTGGAGATGGATGGATGGAGTGAAAAACATGCAAGAGGATGAGATGCATGCATGGGATAGAGTAAACTAGAATGATGTTGTATACATGGGGGCAATGTGCTATTAATGAACTGAACCTTGGAATGTGAAGCAGCTACGGAAAACCATGGAAATGTTTGTGGGGTCTGGTTGACGATGGGGGCATGTGGTTTCAGTGAAATGCTAGAGAATGGATATGAGCGAAAGCTACCTTTCTTAGTCCATTCCTTGTGCAACCTTGGTAATGCAGGAAATGGTAAACAAGTAGAAAAGAAAAAGCTCGCAATGCATCCCAAAAACTACTTATGAAAACCATGTACCTTTCATGCATCTCGCGTTTTAGCTCTTCAGCAGTCATGTTGAAAAATTCTGCTGGTAAATCGACTTGAACAGCAGCTTCAGTAGGCAAAAGGACAGTAAGGCTACGGTCAAGCTGTGGTCGTAGGGGCTCAGCACTGATGAGAGCATCACGAAGTTGCTCTAGAGAAGCCAAGTCATCTAGGTTTTCTTCTGGAAACACCTAATTGAAGAAAATCAAAGTCTACATGAATTCATCAATTCTACACAGTAACAATATGTTTTCAGATAACTTAATCAACATATACTGAGAAAAAAAGAGCCCATATGTACATCATGGTCATGCAAGCAAAATATCTTACAAATATCCAACATAACATGGGTAAAAACTGGATAACTGAAATGAGAAGCAAGGCAGAAGGTGTTATCTGTATCATAGTAGGCCACTCCACCATGTCATAACTCCTGGCCTAAATGAATCTCTCTTACTTCAGGAAATACCAGCCTATTAAAAATTTTCAGCTTCAGTGCACTGTAGGTAAGGTGGTACAAGATGGTACTAAAATTAAGAGCACTGAATTGAAGAAAATGGCTAAAGGCTTTAAACTTGCTGGATATGGAAGAGAGAAGAGAGTGGGGGTGACCTTACAACAACCTTTAAGTTTTTAAAACTGACATGATGTAAATAGGTTTTTGTGAATTGCAGAGAAAGAACAATCAAAGGAAATTATATGAAATAAATCAAGAACCTTGTTAGAAATAATGTAAATTAAATGCTTTTACAGTATAAAAGTAGTGGATGAATGGAATAAAATGACTGAGGACACTTTCCACAAGCAACAAACTTCTCTCACACATGCTAGCACTTTCCCTAAACACCTCCCTTAGTTTCACTTATTGATATTCTACACTTAATCTCTCCTGGTTTCTTTTCACACATGCCTCTTTTCCAAGCTCACTTTCTTTCACCACCTTCTTCTCACCTATATCATTTCCTCATTTCTGAAAGCCTCTACAAATCCCCACCCTCACCTCCACCAGGTAATGACCAGACATTCCACCAGTTGCCTCTCTCAGCATATTCATTTGCAAGAGTATCTTTCACACACAAATCAATACATCAATGAGTAAACAATTAAATACAGTTCTGACTCATACAGTCCAAAGAGCTTACCCAAAATGTATCTGTGGTGTCATTAAATGGTAGTTCTTGTGTTACAAACCCAGCAGCTTCCAAGAACTCCTTTGTACCTTCAACAGGAAGAATCCTTTCTTGGTAAGCCTTGTTTGACATTCTTATCTTGTGAAACTTCTCTTCCGTAGGGTTTGATACAATGTTCTCGATGTATTTACACAGAGTTTCAATACAGACATTGACCTGAAATACATCCAAAAATACCCATATACAGGCTTATTTACCTTTTCGTAAGCCTAATTTTAAAATGCATAAAACTAATCAAGATCAAATATTAAACTAAAACAGGAAGAATGATTTATTCCACTATCAAAAAACAAAATAATGAGAAAACAAATATTAAAAACACATTACTGACTTATCCCCTTTAACAGCATGGCACTGGGAATTTGATAACTTTGATACAACAAACTATAACAGTAAGGAACAGGAAATCTGATAACTGATATAAAAAACTATATGGATGCCCTTTTTCATCAGTCAGACATTACATACAAAGTGACTCCACAAATGAAGTAGCTACATCTGGTCTCTTTTACATCAGTGATGTTCTCATAGACACCTGTATGACAATTATCAAAAGTCACAAGAGAGGAAAACTTCAAATATCACATGAAACCAAATCTGTCTATTATGCCTCTTTAGGGTAAGGTCAAAGATCCAATGAAAGTACAGTAAAAAAAATGCTTAAAACATGCATGAGAATATGAGCCCATGTAGGTATGTAAAATAACAGGTTATTATGTGGGTGTAATTCTGCCCTGCTCATCATAACCCTGAGTGTTACATTAATGAAATCAAATTTGTAAATCCACACTTCTCAACGCATTTTTTTCCCAACATAGCAATAAGACTGAACCTTTGGGGTAAAAATATCCTTGTATGTTGCTTTCTTTGTTCCATCTTTTGGAAATGAACACAACAGGGGAGAAGTTTCAACCCCCATGCTCATAAAAGAAAGAATCTTTATCAAAGATAAGTTTTCCTATTAATTAATACATAATCCAATAATGCCTGCTTAACATTTACCATCTACTTGATGAGACATGCTAGACAAAAACTTTTGAATAAAAGTATGTTAAGAAGGGCAGCTGGGGGATGTCTGATCACTTCATGGTGGAGGCAATGACAAAAGTTTGTCGAGGCTTTAAGAAAAGAGGAAATAACCTGGTGGGTAGTGTGATGAAGAAGACTGTGCTTGGAAAAGAGACTTCTATGAAGAGATACCAAGACAGACTGGGTGAAGAATGTCGAAAAGTAAAAGTAAATGACACCAGGGGAGTGGGTGAGAGATGGGCAAGTGAGAATGGCAGAGAAGTAAGATGATATAAAGCTGTTAGTGAAAGAGAAGAGAGAGCTGCATGGGTGTGACCAGTGTCAGGGAGACGTACAAGAGAAAGAGGCAGGACATTAAGAGGAAAGTGCAGGAGCTGAAAAAGAGAGCAAAGGAAAGTTGGAATGAGGGAGTATAAGCAAAATTTTGGGAGAAAAAGGAAAATGTTTAGGATGGAGGTTAATAGTGTGAGGAAAGAAGAAAACATATGGGAGGGATACAAAGTGAATGTCTGAATCACAAAGGTATAAGTACGGTGAGTGTGCCTTGATATACATTTATTTCTTAGCCTGTAGAATCTCAGTAAAAACGAAGAAATGCAAACCTTGTCTTTGTTTTTGTTACAAGTGTGGATAATGAGGCAGGAAGAGATGCCCCGATCTTCTTCCACTTGAGAATATAGGAATTCTTTTATTTGTTTCTTAATTTCATCGTACGTTGCAACCTCAGGTCCTGTGGAAAGGAAGGAACTTGAAAAAAGTCTATATTAATGACCACAGTAATCATCAAAGGACTGGTGTGTACAGAGTTACTCATACTTATCTATCTTTTCCCATCTCAACTGCAAAATGACCTCAACCTTGTACATACTCTTAGGTAACTCTTACTATTACTTTTGTTAAGTTCTTAGCATATCTTATTCGAGAAAGGAGTGTAAGAGTGTGAAATAATGATGAATGGTGTCGGTTGAAGAATATATGATTTTCAGTACCTAAAGGATACTCTTAAAAGGGACAGAGAATGAATGAGCATGTACTATATCTTAAAATGCAATATATCATGGAGAAGCTGCTAGCAATCCAAGAAACGTCATGAAGTTTATGCAGCAAGCTGGCAGGTGAGGCAAATCTCTGAAAGTCTAAGACTAGCTTACGATAATGATGGAAACCCAATTGGTTCAGTCCACTGACAGTACATCGACCCCAGTATACCATATTGTTCCAATTCACTCTATTCCTTGCACGCCTCTCAACCTCCTGTATGTTCAGGCCCCGATCGCTCAAAATCTTTTTCACTCCATCCTTGCACATCCAATTTGGTTCCCTGCTTCTCCTTGTTCCCTCCACCTCTGACACATATATCCTCTTTGTCAATCTTTCCTCTCATCCTTTCCACATGTCCAAACCATTTCAACACACCCTCTTCTGTTCTCTCAACCACACTCTTTTTATTTCCACATATCTCTCACCCTTCCATTACTTACTCGATCAAACCACCTCACACCACATATTATCCTCAAACATTTCATTTCAAACACATCCACCTTCCTCCTTCAAACATATCCATTTTTGCTCTCCAAGATAACATTCTCTCCTTCCACATATTCTTCATCACTTCCAAAACCTTTGCCCCCTCCCCCACCCTATGACTCACTTCCATGGTTCCATTTGCTGCTAAGGCCACTCCCAGATATCTAAAACACCTAACCACCCCATCCATAAACAAATCAAACGAGCATGGGGTCATCACATACCCTGCCTTGCCTGCCTTTATCCATTCCCAGCACCATCCTGCCCCACAGGAAATGGAAATGGCAATGACACTGATATTTCCATTTCCCGCATTAGCAAGGTAGGGCCATGAATAGACAAAGAAAGGCCACATCTGCTCACATCCATTCTTTCCCAGTCATGTCTAATGCATATATGTGCACATATACATAAATGATTATCCAAAATGAATCATTTATAAAAGTATTCTGATATTCTATAATACATCTGCCTAACTGAGTAACATGTTTTCACAATAAACAAATCTAACTGGGTAGGGAAAATTAAAATTCTGTTGCTAATCTGCAGTTATCACTCAAAGCAAAGAATACTTTAGGTAAAACAGTTAAATCCCAATATCAACTTACCTTGTATGCAACAATGGCACTTTGGCGGGCATTGTTACCTGGATCTACAGGTTGCAACATTTTTAATGCCACATCCATTGGTGCTCCATTGATTCTATTACGGCAAGTACCTTGGAAGACAAAACCAAATCCTCCACGTCCTAATAATTTTCCCTGCTTGATCACTTCTGGACGAACAAGATATCTGTCACCCAAATCCAAGAAGACCTGCCAGAAAGGTATTTTATTCTTAATTAAAGTTTTCTCTGGTGGATAAAGTTAAGAACTAAGATTTTATTTCACTGTCAAAATAATGGATGATGAACTGAACATTTTGCTATGAATGATAAATAAGATTTTCATCATTTAAAATAAAATTGCATCCTATTCAAACAACTGCCAGAATTTTGCAGAGGAAAAGCCAATCCATAAGATATTTTGAAGAAAAAAGTAGGCTAAAAGACAGTCAAACTCCACATACAGTGTCAGGGGCAATTTGGGCGAGGAGCAGGTCAGCATGGAGGGGGCATGGTACAGAGCGGGCAGTGTAAGCAGCCAGTATGCACTCCTCCACCATAAAGGAATACACCACTGGAGTCACCTCCTGACCTCCTGAACTCTCTCCTTCATTATTGCTGCTGTTGTCCAAATCAGGTCGTCCCTCAGCAGATGCTTTGCGACTGTTCATGATGGGTGCAGAAACATTAACAGAATGGTAGGGAATTGAAACTGTCTAGAAATAAGCTGATTAATGATAATTCTAAACATCAAAACTAAATGAAAATAAACAACATATTTTGATCAAATGATCATATTAAGTCTTACATTTTCCTGACCAACAAAATGTTTATATGAATTTGTTCAATCAAATACAAACCACACTATGATAATTTTGAAAAATCATCTGGAGAACAAAGATACACTGTAACTAACATGTATGCAACTGAATGCAAATTTGCAGAGAAAGAGGCAAATTTTCATTTCAGCAAAAGCCTATTACCATCTAAAAGTAACGAGATATTTACTTCTTTCAGAGGATCATGATAGTATGTGTCATTTCCTATTTGCTCACACTTACTGTGTGACAGTGGACTTACTAATGGAAATGAAGCTAAAATATCAAGTGATTCCATTTGCAAATGAACATCTACTTGAAAATTGCCAATGATGCAGCTCATTCACCCTTGCATATATAAAACTGTGCATGCCAGAACTGAGAAGCAAACTTCTATGGTTTTCAATCATGTGACACAGAAAACCAACATTCTGTAAAATAAGAGTGAGGGGGAAGAGGGACTTTTTGAGACATGGTAACATGATACTCTGCATAAAAAAAGTTACCTCATTACTTACAAATAGAATTTCTAGTTGCCTGGACATGCAATGGAAGCCTAAAACAGAAGATAATGACAATTTGCATGAGAAGAAAGTTGTGAAGCATGAGACATCTTTCTTTATGGTACCTAAACTCTGCACAAAATGTACAGATATCCATACCATCCTTAGGGGTCAGACAGTATAAACATCCATTACATGGATATTCAAACTAGTGAAATGGTCAATGCCCGATATAAACAACAATCAAAAGTATGGTCTGAGTCAAAAGATAACCTCAGGCAGGAAACCCAGAAGATTTTCATTCTGGCATGTTTTTTCTGTGAGAAATATATCCAATATCTAAAATCACCTTGAGTGAATTTACAATACTCAGGTCATGATAGTAATTCCTATGCTGCTCAGGTATGGGAAGAGTTCTTTCATAATTCAAGAGTTAATTTTTATGCCTTACAAATATATGCACTGAAAAAGCCTATATCTATACATTATACCAAAGTGAATGATGGAAGACAACCACTGTTTGATATAAACACTAATTAAATATCATTTATTATTATACTTGATCGCTGTTTCTTGCATCAGCGAGGTAGCACCAGGGAACAGAAGAATGGTTCATCCACTCATGTACACACATATATATACACAAACGCCACCCATACACGCACATATACAAAAATATACATATCAACATATACATACGTATATATACGCAGACATATACGTATATACACATGTACATATTCATACTTGCATGCCTTCATCCATTCCTGGTGCCACCCCACCCCACAGGAAACAGCATCGTTACTGCCTGCTTCAGCGAGGTAATGCCAGGAAAACAGACAAAAAAGGCCACATTTGTTCACACTCAGTTTCTAGCTGTCATGTGTAATGCACTGAAACCACAGCTCCCTATCCACATCCAGGCCTCACGGACCTTTCCATGGTTTACCCCAGGCATTCCACATGCCCTGGTTCAGTCCAGTGTCGAAATGGCCATAACGTCTAACTAGCCATCAGATACTGCATCTTTTTTCCAATATCTTCACATCATCGTTCTATGATCTATCTATTCTCCTCATTCCAAATATACTGTGTAGGTTATCCATCTTGTTCCTAATTTTCACCCATTTGGACCTAAGAAAAAAGTTTTAACATAACATATCTAATCAGAGATGGGACAAGCATTCGTCTTTCAAACTTCTTGAAAACTCGATACCTAATTTCTTTTCATTCACCAAAGCTCTTGGCAAACCAACAATTCTTTTCCTTACAAGATTCTGCATTCAAATTTAGCTCCCCCACTACTATCTTTCCTGATTTTCACTCTAACAACCTGAATTTGTCATAAACTTATGATTCTTCTCTAATCAAACAGATAATGCACTGCAATGTTTATCACTTTCAGAAATAAAAACCTTACTCTTATTTGCATTTAATTTCAACATTCTTTTGCTATACAACTTTTCATCAAAATCTACCATTCTACTTACTAAATCTTTTAATAGAATCTCATCACAAGTATACAATAACTGTGGTGCTTTCTACTCTGCACCACTATGGATAACCTGAACTTCAAGTATCCCTTTCTCACATTCATATCACAATCCCCATATACTGAATAATCAAATAACCATAAGTCAACTGGGGTTTTACCCAAGCTCATTAAGAGCAAGATGCTCTGTCTATATTATTCCATGCTGACCTCGTAAATATTGGTCCTTGTAAGCTAGAAGAAGCAGAAAAATATAATTAACAGAAAAACAATGATACTGGACCATAATAATCAAGTTATTATTTATTTTTCTCTTAAAATAATGATGATTCTATTATATGAAAAAGAATCCAAAACTGCAGGCATAAATAAATGAAACACTGCTGAATACTGGAATTATTAAGAAATTATGCCTTTGCCAACCTTGAAGTGGTTGACTCAGCTCCTACTCCACTGTCGCCATCTGATGTGTATGACTCTCGCGATCCCCAGCTGCGTCTTGGAAGCTGCGGTGACATGCTTCCCCCACCTGCTGCTCCTGCTGGAGATATTCCACCCCCTCCCCCTGCAGCTGTTGAGGATGTGGAGGATCTTCCTCCTGGTTGTGGTGATGGCACTCCACTAAATGGAATAGTTGCAGGATTACCCTAAAAAATGAAGTAATTTCTTGAAATGATAAATTTCTGAATTTTTTCTTACATGAATGGATGGTTTACAAAGCTATTGTGCCTGGTAGTGGTAATTCAGTTTGCAAAGCAAGCAAAATATTCATATTTCATAAAATAAATTAACATATCTTCAGCCATTCAACATACATTGCCAAACTTTGCATATGCATAACTTAGGACCAGTGATGAAAGAATATCTAGCCACTGTTAATGCATATCTTAGGATCAGTGATGAAAGAATATCTAATCACTCTGATCTTTTTCAGTTGCATCGTATCAGTGTTCAGCAAGACACTGCATCATACACACATAAAGACTAACTACAGACTGTCATCCATAATCAACAATCATCATAAACACATTTATGTTAGCATTCTAAAATAAGATTCTTTTTATTAATACCAATCTTTCATAGATTAATTTATGTAAACAGGTAATCTAATTATCTCTGTAGAGTTTCCGTACTGATATACTATCCATCAGGTTCACTTTTCTATTCATATGTATGATTCAAACCTTTGAGGTTATGGTTGGTATGTGATTACTACGGCATACTACTGGCAAAAGTTTTCCATTTATGTTGTCCTATATTATCATTACTATTACCATAATCATCATCTTTATTTTCATTAACATCATCATCATTATCATATGATCCAAGGAACCCTTTACAGGGCTCATGCAACATCTTGGTTGCACTCAAGAACAGGAGTATAATGGGATCTTTTGGAACACGAAGGTCCTTGATAAGAGTGTACTACTTGCCATCAATGGATGTTGATATAGCACTGCCAAAGGTTACTTCTTGCTTTTTGTGTAACCACTTGTAGCTTGAGTCTGGTAACAAATGTAGTTCCATCTCTGTAATTATTATCATATAACCCTAGGACCCCTTCTCCAAGGGCTCTTCAGATTCAAGACTGAAATACATTCATTTTGCAGGGACAGGATAAGATTCTTTTGAAGCAAGAAGTTCTCTGACGTCAGTGAACTCTGTTTTGTCAGCTGACAAAGATACAGCCTCACAAAAGGTGACTTTTCACTTGCATATAACTCTAGCCATTGGAATCTTGCAAAACCCATACATACACAGTCTCTGCAAAAAAAATCCTATAATTATCATTTAAGAGAAGGTGTCCATGCTTTGAGGTTTATTTGTGGAACTAATCCTAAGGAGGGAGAGAGAGAGAGAGAGAGAGAGAGAGAGAGAGAGAGAGAGAGAGAGAGAGAGAGAGAGAGAGAGAGA
>JAUUDY010519330.1:0-10542 GCA_032361765.1 Panulirus inflatus | reverse complement strand
CTATACATCTGTATCTATCTATATATCTCTATCTATCTATCTAATCTCTGTCTGTCTGTCTGTCTGTCTGTACGTATGTATGTATGTATGCATGTATGTATGTATGTATGTATATATGTATGTATGTATGGGATAATTCGCTTCATGAATGACCACTACATAGGAACCATCAGAAAGGAAGCTATGCATTAGAAATCAGAGAGAAGACACGTCAAAGGAAAGGAAGTGACAGAATGATAAGACTTACTTGGTATCTGTCATATGTCTGAAAATGTCGACAGTCAACGAAAAAAAAAAAAAGAACACCACCAAAATCCTTTGAGGACGAAGGTCGGAATGATTCAAATAAATCACCAATAGACTTTGTACTTCGAGAGCCACACTGGCGGTCAAAACGAAGCAAATGAGACACTGAGTATTTAAGGAGGTGAGAGTTAAGGAAAGTTTCAAATAATTATGATGTACCAGAAGTGAGAGCGGAAGAAGTTAGGTTAGGTCTCCTTTTGTCGAGATCGCCAACACCAAGGCTTGCTTCCAAGACGAAGGGGAATATTTGGGGTTTCAGGAAGAGACGAAATAAGCGAGCTCTTAAGATGGGAGCTAGACCCGAGGGACATTCTTAGAAATCGAGTAGGTGTACACACTCCGAACCATATATACATATGTATATTTTTTGCTTACACACACACACACACACACACACACACACACACACACCCACACATTGGACACGGCTGCTCACCCCATCCAGGTCGTGGGCGGTGAAGGTGGTGAGGTGGGTGCCCGCGGGCGTGTCCTCAGGCAGGGTCAGGTGGGCGTGGTGTGTGGTGAAGACGGGCGGGTTGTCGTTGGCGTCGGCCACCTGCAGGTTGACCCAGGTGCCGTCCACGTGGTACTTGTCCTCCCAACCTTCCTCACCCTGCAAGCAAGCAACCAACAGCCTCGTCAATCCAACTGTCAGCAAACAATGGTGAGAATGATGGTTACAATCGACTGTGTTTCTTTTCCAAACATCTCATCGGACAATGGTCACTTGGAGATGATTTCAGTGTAAAGTTACAGTGTAAATTAAAGTTATTTATCTATTTGAGTCTTAAAAGATTGCTGAATCGATAATCACTGTATAAATTGTTAGTCGAATAAGGCGCCCATTCCTTCTAAGGGATAAAGGCTCAGTTAAGCTTAAGGTTGTAAGTCAGACTTCTTGTTATCGTCCTTGTACAGTGCAGGGAAGGAGTACAGTCTGTGCCAGCAAGGATCCCCATCCCTGGGGATATCTGTTTGCATTTGTGTCTACATCGAATAGTGTCACTGATGGCTTTAGACAGCTTAATTATAACATCAAATGTATTTTGTTTATCTTTAGGGACTACTTAAAGGCCCTTAACGAATCTGAGGACATAATTTGACCCTTTGAACATGAAGGTATAATCCTTCAACACGGCGGTATGACTCTTGTCTTTGGTGGCCTGGCCTCTTACCTTTTAAGGCCATGCCATTATACCTATGGGTCGAGCCATCACGCTTCAAGTGGCAAAACAATAACCGTCACCCATGAGCATCTGGTACGTGATTCCGACGCTGCCAAGTCAGCGCTGCCAACCGCACGATGCATTGTTTGGCATAGCATTGGGACACTTTTTTGCATTGTAGTGTGTGGCCTGTCCCTGGGTCGGAGAGTAATTCAAATGCAAACACAAAGGTCACGTCGCCGTCTTTCGATCGTGGTTCTCCTTAAGCTCGTCAAATCTTTGCTTTTAGGTGAGTACGATGTTATTGTGGAGGAACGATGATTTCTGTTGGTGACAAACGTAGCATGAATGTTTTATATTTTTTGATGTATTGTATCAGTTCTGTATTTATCTCATTATATCTATATTGTGACGTGTCGTATATCAACAGTATAATGTAGTATTGTTGTGTTGTTAGTGTTGAAACTGAATCACCGTGACAACGAGGACAATACCTCAAGGCAACGAGAAGCCTACACAAAACCTGTGTATTTCTATACCCCTATGAGACTCGTCATGACCTCCTCAGGAGGCTCTCACAGTGGTCAAGTGCTTACAACTGGTCGAGGGCCTCTCAACCTGCTGGTATTGTGAAGACTTCCACCCATAAGGAGGCCAAGTAAACACCAGTGAACTGTAGAGGGTGAAGACCTACCATGTCTGTCACTTCGACTCGGAAGCGAAATCCTTTCCTGTGGTCGGGGTTCTCGTAGTCCAGGGGCTCCAAGGGGCGCAGGTCTCCTCCAGGGGCTCCGACCCGTCGCCCCTCAATACGAAACATCTGCCAACCGTGCCCACTGTTCGGCACCACCTGTGGGAACCAGCTGTTATCATCAAGCTATTCAAGTAAGACTTTAATTCTGTCTGAATATTTCTCTCTCTCTTCCCCTCCTCAGCTATATCTATCTACCCATTCATATAATCTATCAGCTATCTGTCACCCTTTAAGTATACAAGTTACGACCAAATACCAGTGTGTTCTTGAGGGAACGCTAAACAAGCTCCCGTTTGCCATGTTAAAACTGGTAGACTTGGTCGAGGCTGGTAGCCTAGCTAAATGGCCGCCAACATCGCTTGGTTGATGGCTCTAACTTTGGCAAATATTCGCTTGATTTTATGAACGACGTTAACCTCACAGGCGACACCAGTATAAGCCATGTTACCATAATCCATAATTGACATCCAGACAGATCCTGAAATAGCATGAACATACCCTAGAGTGAAATAAATTCCGCTGGTTATATCTAAGCAGGTTAACTAACCACTTTATATAGGCACGACGGTATGATCTTTTTCTAAGACGATACGACCCTTTGAGTACGAAGGTTCGAACCCTTAGGTAAGATGGCTTGACCCTTTTCTTAAGGTCTAATGGCCAGGTCATCACGCTCTGGGGTCATACCGTTGTTATCATTATCATTATTGTCATTAAGAGTGGTAGTAGTATAGTAGTAGTAATAGCTGTGGCAGCAGTAATAGTAGTAGATGTGGTAGTAGTAATGCTATTGCAGGGTAATAGCTGCTTGACCCTGTATGAAAACTAAGAGATAATAGTTCCTTGCTGACCCTGTAGGTGAAGTTGTTGGAGATAATGGTTCCTTACTGACCCTGTAGGTGAAGTTGTTGGAGATAATGGTTGCTTACTGACCCTGTAGGTGAAGTTGTTGGAGATGTCGTGGTCGACGACGGTGAGGGTGGCCACCACCCGCTGGGGACTGTGTCGTTCTGACACCTCCAGCCACCACTCCGGCCGGGAGAACCTGGGCGGCACGTCGTTCACGTCTCGCACCTCCACCACCACCGTCCCCGTGCCTGACGAAGGGAGGGAGGGAGAAAGGGAGTCAGTGCTGGTGGTGGCAGGGAGGGAGGGAGTTACTGCTGGTACTAGGAGAAAGGGAGGGAGGGAGGGAGGTTAGTGCTGATGCAGGAAGATTAATGCTGACGTTCGGGAGGAGGAGATTAGTGAACCTCCCTACGACACATCAAGCAATCGATGAGCACCAATTCTTCCTTAATACCCCACCCTGAACTCCAGCTCATCCCTACCAGCCCTGAAATCCCCTTTACCTTCGAAGCCGTCACCGTCGGCGGCCACTACACAAGCTCCCTTGATGTCCACCTCACCCCCTGTGCCTCCCATGGTCTTCCTCTTAACCTTGAGCCACCTCAGTCTCAAGGTTCACCTAACCCTTGAAACCTTCTCCCTCCCAGAGATCCACCTCGTCACCCTCAATCCCCGCACCTAGAGGTCTAAACTCACCCTCAATCCCCCCTTACCTACCTCGAGATCCACCTCACCCTCGAGTCCCACTTGCCAGAGGAGCAGCTCACCCTTGAGGCCGCCGCCGTCGGTGGCCACCACCTGGATGGAGAAGCGCTGTGTCTTCTCTCTGTCGAGGCAGCAGAGCGCCGTGGTGATGAGCCCCAGGTGAGTGTCGATGGTGAAGATGGGGCTTCCCGAAGACTCGTCGATGGCGTTCTTCTCCAGCGAGTACACCAGCTGGGCGTTGTGACCCTCCTGGGGGTCGTCTGGGTCTTCGGCCACCACCTGGATCACTGACGCCCCTGGCGACGACAACAACAACCACAGATGGTCACTTAGTAAATGATTTACAGGTGAAGAACAACACTCAGGCAGGCTCAGTACGAAACTGACGCTTAGTAAATGATTTACAGATGCCTACAGGCAAGTAACACTCAGGGACGCACAACGAAAGGCAGCTAGTGACTTTGTAAATGATTTACAGGTGATTTAAAGGTAAATAACACACAGGTACGCACAAGAAGAGTCTGCTGGCGATTCAGTAATTGAAGGTAAGTTACACTCCGGCAAGGAACATTGAGAGTCAGCCGGTGAATTATTAAATGACTGACAGAAGTACATACAGAATATCAACAGTGGTAATGATTATAGTAATGGATACGGAAACAGTCGAAGGAGTACTTGTAGTGGCAGTAGACGCAATACAGCAATAGTAGCAGTAGTAGTAGCTGTAGTCGAAGTAATAATGGTGATAGTAATATATGTAGTAGAAGTAATAATAGTAATAGTGGTAGTAGTTGTAGTAGCTTTAGCAAGTGTAGTAGTACTAGTTGTAGTAGCAGTTGTAGTAGAAGTATTAGTTGTCGTAGTGGTAGAGGTAGTAACTGTAGCAGAAGTAGCAACGATAGTAATCGTCGGAGAAGCAGACAAATGACTTTCTCACCACATGACGAGAGATTGGATTTAAAACCAATGTATCTCAGATGTTTGTAGACCCCCACCCTTAACAACAGCAAGAATGTCAAACAAAAGCAATTTCCATATAGAAATTCGTCTCCATTACATCATATATTTTTCCAATATAGTACATAAAAAGACTATTATAAGCATCTTATAGAGATATGGTTGGCGTGGAACCTATAGAGGAAATGATTACATAGCGTACAGAGGTATCGAGATGAGATCATATATCGTATATGAGTTCAGAATTGGAGTAGACGATCTCCTTATCCAGTACTGTTAAAGTAATAGTACGGTCACGTGAGAGTAGAGTAAATAGAATGTCATGGTAATAGAGAACGAACAACTTTCCTTTGAACATATTTTCTATTTCAGTACAGTCAATTAGATTATACTTTGGTAACTCACATGATCGGTTAGAGAATAGGAAAAGAGAAAGAGAGAAATTTTGAAAAGAATATTGTGGATAAGGCAGGTGAAAATCCAAAACTCTTCCATAAAATTGTCAAAACAAAGTCAGTTAAGAGCAGTTAATCAGACTAAGGGATGCTGAGGTAAAAATAGATGAAAATGATCTAAGGATATATGAGGAACTGAAGAACAAGTTCAAAAGTGTTTTCACACTGAATGACACTACTGTCCCATCACTAATGAGATGGGATGGGGAGTAAGCTTTAGAAAATGTTGGGATATCTAAAAAGACATTAACAAAATAATAAAAGGTCTGGACTCACACAAAGCCCATGGTTCTAATGAAATTTCACCTTACAGGCAGAAGATGTATGAAGATACACAAAAGAGACCTCCTGAAACACCATTCCAGAAGTCACTGGAGAAAGGCAAAGTGCCAAGGCAGTGGAAAAGTTCAAACATCATACTCATCTATAAGAAAGGAGACTGGGTAGAGGTACTGTGCTATAGACCAGTCTCCTTGAAAAGTGTGGTCTGCAAGGTCTCGGAAAAGGTAATCAGATAGCAAATGAATGATTTTCTATGAAGGAGAAATTACCTAAGTGAGAGGCAATACCGTTTTAGGGAAAGGACGTCATACGTAATGAACCTCTCAGATTTCTATGAAATTGAGCTCTGCACTAGACAAAAAGGAAGGCTTGGTAGATTGTTTATATCTTTAGAGTCAGAAATCATTTGACATAGTACCACATGGGAGGCTGATTAAGAAGTTGGAATACCAAGCAAGAATAAATAAGACACTCCTTCAATGGACTGAAGCATATCTTTGTGGAAGAGGGTGAAGGACATATGTCAAGGAAGCCTTCTACAGATAGCTGGCGGTCACCAATGGAGTCCTCAGGATTCTGTTTTGAAACCATGACTCTTCTTGATCTATGTGAATGACCTGCCTAAAAGTATGGACCCTTACCTGAATATGTCTGCAGGAGAACACAACAGTCATGAGAGAAATGAAAAGCGAGAAAGGTTGCATTGGCTTACAAAGGAACCTAAACAGACACCAAAGTTGGTCTGGTAAATGGCTGATGAGATTCAGCCCCAGCAAATATATAATAATGAGATGGAACAAAGTGATAGAAGGCCTCAATATGATTATCTGACAGGGGATAAGCTTCAAGATTTGTAGGTGAGAAGGACTCTCGTCCCTAACCTATCACCAGAGTCCCACATTAGGAGAATAGGAAAGAAGCCAAACTGTCCTCTGGCAGATATCAGAATAACTCAGGTATATTTAACAAGCTATGCATGTCCTACACGAGGTTAAAGGTTAAAACAAGTTGACAGAGAAGGTCCAGAAGGAAGACAACAAAGATAGGACCTGAATAAGAAAGCATAGGTAAGGAAAGGTTTAAGGCTTTAGATTTGCCCACCTTGGAAGAAAGAAGAGTAAGCGTTGACTTGATGACCTTTAAGTTTGTAAACAGATCAGTGACATGAGCAGTGACCTGTTCTCAGAGAGGTGTAGGGTTAGAGCAACCAAAGGACATAACATGGAATTAAGCCAGAAACCATTTAAAAAAGATGTAAAAAAGTTTATATGAATAGAGGATGAATGAAATAGAATGACCAAAGACATGTTTAATGTACAGGGGAATTATACTGTAAATTTATGAACATGTATGATAGCAGAGAATGTTCAAGAAATGGGGCTTCACAAGTTTTACCCTTCTTGTATGGGACAAAGAAGTAATTATGGTAGCTAATTACACGCACATGCATAAAGAGGAGATATGATCAGTGATTAATAGTTGATGGGAAAGCTGGAAAAATTGTAAAGGATGATTTAAGGATATGTAAGACTGAATAACAAATTCAAGAGTGTTTTCACTGTGGAAGACATTATAACCACAACACCAGGGAGATGAAACAGGAAGGAGGTTTCCGAAATCATTGAGATATCAAGAAAAATGGAAGCAGGATACTAAAGGGACTTGACCCATACAAGGGTCATGGTTCTGATGAAATTTCACCGTATGCCGCTGAAGGAAGGCAAAGTACCAGAGGAATGGAAAAGGCCAAACATCATTCCTATATACAGCTATCTCATGATTTACACATATTCAATTTACATAAATTTTAGAATAATGTGCATGGTCCATTTACACCTTTTTAATTTATTTGAGATTACGTTTGGAATAACAGATTATCTTTGGGCGGGTAGTGCAGTGTTGTTGCCAATGCTGTGTGAGAAACAGTATATTGCATATGCATGTTTTTTGAACCTTGCATCATGCCACTAAAGCATCTTCTAAATTCTGGTACTAAGAAGCATTAGGCCATCATCACTAAGGTTAAGATAGATGTGCTTAGACATTTATAAAGAGGTGAATGAACAGCTGGTATTAAGTGTGGCCTTATACTGAGAGAATCTAATTGGTTATGGTCTGAGGATAATGTAGGTATTTTACTAAAGCTATAATAATAGATGCACCTTGGTGGAACTCACTATCATTCCCAGAAGGGAGCATTGTTTCCCCCAAAGGAACACCGCTTCCACCTTGGATACAGCTGTGTTATAATCCTGAAGTACATTTTTCTGTTAATAATTCAAATAAGTAATGTTTAAGTCACACTGTGATAGAACTATTGGTAAGCTTTTAAAGATAAAAGGTATGCTATGTTATGTCATCACTACCATAACCCTTTCACTTGCAACTTATATCATACATTATAGTACATTTTCATAACTCACCTGAGCCTAAAATGTGTTTATGAGAATTCAGGTAAGGCACCATGTACAGCTTTGTTCCTTGGATAATTATGGGTCATACTTAGAGCCTTGTTCTTTTTAGGTTTCTTCCTATACTTTCATGTAATATTAATTTGTCATTCCCCTTGAAGAGGCCTTGGAAAATGGACAGAATCTTGGGAAGTTGTACTTTTATGTTTCCGTAGTTATGAAGATTTTGCTTACCTCATTGTACTGTTGTGGCTTAACATTATTACTGTACATTGATCCAGACATCAGTCATCATGTACTTATGCTGTCTGTGGAGAAGTGTGTGCCACCTTCTTTTCATACAAAGAAACACTGTTCTCCCAAAGGAACACAGCTTCCTCCCTGGCTACAGACCCATTGTTTTTCTGAAGTATTTTCAGTAAATAACAAATAAAAAAATTTCAGTAATGTTATGGTAAAATTATCAATAAGCTTCGAAAGGTCAACTTATCCTGTATTTGCCAACATTACCATAACCACTTCACTCACCACAATTTCATACATCATAACTCACTGTAGCCTTGACTGAATTCACATGAGTTTGGGGTGGGCACCATTTCTTCAGGTGCAACCTTGTTCTCCAGGTGGGTCAGGCTTAGTGCCCTGTTCCTTTTAAAGTTGTTCATTTACCTTCATGTAATATTCTTTAGTTATTCCCCCAAGAAGAGACCATGGAAAATAAAAGAAAACTTGAGATGTTCTTTTATTTTTCCTGTGAGTTATGAAGATTTTGCCTACCCCATGGTACCATTGTGGATCATCATTATTACGATACATGTTAACTCCCGCATCAGACATCACACATACTGTCTGTGGAAAGGTATGTGCCACCTTCCCATTAAGGAATACTGTTTTTCCAAGGAACGCTGCTGTCTCCCCAGTTATGGGCTTGTTGTTTTCTTAAAGTACAGTTCTCTGTTGATAACTCAACTAGTAATAATTGTTACTGAGAATGCTGGTGATGAGGGTTTGAGGAAGGTGATGGTATGTAGTCAGTATTTTTACCTGTTATTGGATTAGAATTTGCCCCAGACCTTGCTGGGTGAACTGCCACATCTCTCTTGGAAAAATCATGGTTAGAATGTGGACCCCTCTGTGTTAGTTACCTTAATTATGCTGATACTTAAAAAAAAAAAAAAAATCCGAATTCTAAAAAGCACTTGCTGCATGGGTTTTGTATTTAGGGATCCAAACTTGTATCAAAGAAGGTGAATATTTTCTTAAGGAGATTTTTAGCATGAATGAGACCAGATTATTTTGGAAGAGGATGCCTCTGAGAACATACATTTTTTTGTGAATAGAAGACTTTGCCAGTATTTAAAGTTTGTTATTTTCTGTTTTTATTAACAGAATTCATTGTCCAGTATGTATATTGTATTTCCTGGTACATATATTATGTAGTTTTTCACTGGTATTAACTTGCTAATAAGGAAACCCCCCTAATCTCCATTAGCTACATTATGTAGATTTATGTAACCATTTTCAAGAACATAACTGTTGCATGAATTGAGAGTACCCTGCACATTATTTACAATGATTTACATTCTCATTTTTTTCCATACTTGATCACCATTTCCTGCATTAGTGAGGTAGTGCCTGGAAACAGACAAAGAAGGCCACATCCGCTCTCAAACACATATGCATATGTACACATATATGCTCACATATATGTATATGTTTTTTATACATATATGCATATATACACATATATGCTCACATATATGTATATGTTTTTTATACATATATGCTATTTCCTGCATTAGATGACTCAACCTTTAAGGGAAAAATCCTCACTTGGAAAAGTAAAACTGGAGAGGAGGATCTCCAGCCCCTGATCCCACTCCTTTTAGTTGCCTTTTACGACACGCAGGATACGTGGGCAGTAATCTTTCTCCCCTAACCACAGGGATATACTTTATATTTTATTTATTATACTTGATTGCCATTTCCTGCATCAGTGAGGTAGTGCCAGGAAACAGATGAAGAATGGCCCAGCCACTCACAGACACACATATATATATACGTAAACACCCATACATGCACATATACATACATATACATAAGCATACATGATATTATATGTATATTGTACTTAATCGCCATCTACCGAGTTAGTGACGTAGCGCAAGGAATGGCCCAACCCACCTGCATACACATGTATATACATAAACCCCCGCTCATGCACATATACATATATATACATTTTCAACGTATATACACATATACATATATACACATGTACTTCCTGCCTTCATCCATTCCCGTCACCACCCTGCCACACATGGAATAGCTCTTCCTCCTCCTCATCGTCATTGTCGTAGGGGGGGAGGGGGCTGAAAATCCTCCCCTCCAGTTTTTACTTTTCCGAAAGAAGGAACAGAGAAGGGGGCCAAGTGGCTATTCCCCCTTAGGCTCAGTCCTTTGTTCTTAATGCTACCTCACTAACTTGGGAAATGGCGAATATATATATATGTTTTTTTATAGTTAATTGTACTTTATCGCTGTCTCCCGCGTTTGCGAGGTAGCGGATGAAAACAGACGAATGAATGGCCCAACCCTCCCACATACATACCTATACATCTCAACGTATACATATATATATATATACACACACAGAT
>JAUUDY010519219.1:0-10542 GCA_032361765.1 Panulirus inflatus | reverse complement strand
CATTCTTTCGTCTGTTTCCTTGCGCTACCTCGCTAACGCGGGAGACAGCGACAAAGCAAAATAAATAAATGAATAAAATAACCAATACTTATGTCACACCCTGTCAGATGTTTTAGTGATTTTGAGGACTACAGCAAAAGTTTTACTAAAATCCCTTAGGAAGGAGGACCAGAGGACAAATCACCATTAGGCTTAGCTCTACAAAATCCATACTGTTGATATGAAAGAAGGGAATGGTATTCAAAGTGTCTGAGAAAAGTGAGAGTTTGGGAGAGTTACAGACTTTTTAAATAGCACAAGTCAGAGCTGTGTTGTTTGCTGTTGACATGATACTTGTGACAGATTTAAATGAGAAACTGCAGAAAGTGATTTTTGGAGAGTGTGAAAGGAAGTTGAAAGTAGGTGTGAACAAAAGGAAGGTTATAAGGTTTTTTAGTGGCAAGGGACAGGTTATTTGGAGTGTGGGTTTGACTGGAGAGAACCTGGAGAAAGTAGGGTGGTTTAAATACTTAGGCTATTTCTTTGTCTGTTCCTGGCACTACCTCACTGTTACAGGAAATGGTGAAGAAGAATTCTTTTTCGTACCTGATTGCTGTTTCCTGTGTTAGTGAGGTAGCACCAGGAACAGATGAAGAAAGGCCACATTAGCTCACATCCATTCTCTAGCTCTCACGTGTAATGCACTAAAACTACAGCTCCCTGTCTACAACCAGGCTCCACAGACCTCTCCATGGTTTACTCTGGTCACTTCTCATATCCTAGCTAAGTTCATTGACAGCATGTCGACCTTTGTATGCTACGTTGTTCCAATCCACTCTATCCCATCCACTCCTTTCATTCCCTGATCACTTAAAATCTTATTCACTTCATTCACTTCATCCTTCTAATCTTCAGTTAGGTTTATCACTTCTAGTTCCTTCCTTTTCTTTGTTGATAAATCCTCACTCATTCTACCTATATGTCCAGACCATTTCAGCATGCCCTCTTCACTGCTCTCAACCACACACTTTTTATTACCTTATCTCTCTGGTACCCTTTTATTACTTAATCAAACTGTCTCACACAACCTAATGTCCCCAAACATTTCACTTCCAACACAGCCACCCTTGTCCACACATCCTCATCTATAGCCTATGCCTTATATCCGTATAACATTTTTAGGACTACTGTAACATCAGACATACCCATTTTTGCTGTCCCATACAATGACCTATCTTTCTACACATTCATCAGTGCTCCTAGTACCGTAACCCCTTTGCCCACTCTTTCACTTATTCAACTTCCTTGGTTCCATTTTCTGCCATGTCCACTCCCAGGTATCTAAAACACTTCACTTCCTCCGATTTTTCTCCATTTTAACTTGCACTCCAACTAACCTGTCCCTCAACCATAATGAGCCTGATAACCTTGCTTTTCATCACGTTTGCTTTCAGTATTCTCCTTTCACATGCTCTTCCATAATCAGTCACCAACTTCTGCAGTTTCTCACTTAAATCTGTCACCAGTGCTGTATCATCAGCAAACAACAACTGACTCACTTCCCAAGCCACCTCATCTTGTACCGACTGCATGCTCATCCCTTTCTTCAAGACTCAAATTTACCTCCCTCACCACCCCTCTGTAAACAAATTGAACAGCTATGGTGACATCACACACCTCTACCATAGACCAACCTTTGTTTTGAACCACTCGCTCTCCTCTCTTCTCTCTCATGAACATGCTTTACCACCTTGATAAAAACTCACCGCTTTTAAGTCTTCTTACCTCACTTTGTATCCTTAAAACTTTCCAAAAGGCCTCTCTGTCAACCCTATCATATGCTTTCCTTAGATCTGTCAACCCTGCCATTTGCTTTCTTTAGATTTATAAATGCCACATACAAATTTTTCTGTTTCTCTAAGTGTTTCTCACACATTCTAAAAAGCAAACACCTGATTCTTCCATCTTTTACCTTCCATACTGGTCAAGGCTTTCTTCTTTTGCAACAAATCTGGGTAGGCATTCTATAGTTCCAGCCATGCTAAACATCAGTATGACAAGATGCTTTTCTTCTAACTGATATCTAAAGGCCATATGATGTTTCACTTGCCAATAGATATCTCGGTAGTGCAGAAATCCATTATCTGCAAGATGGACCAGAATTGTCTCTCAGTTGTATGTAAAGGTTCATGTAGATGACATGACATCATTAAGGAAGAGTTCTGAACTTTATGAAGCTTATCTCTGCTAAAGATGATAATCATGCCATAATCTTGTTATGATTCATCAGACAGTGAAGCAGCAGCTAACACAAGAGCCAGTAAACATGACCATGGATCCCCAAAGTAAAATAGATATCTGTGTTGTGTTCAGGGAGAAACTGTGTCTTTAAAATCTATCTCTGTGGCTGTTGATGGATCAGCCTCTCCACTTTCTCCATCAACAGCAGTGTCCCTCAAGGTTCTGTCCTGACTTCTATACAATTTCTCCTTTTTTCAACAATTTGCGCTGCACAAATAATCCAATGCACTCATATGCTGATGACTCAACACTGCATCCATCCACATCCTTCAATTCTGCTCCTTCTTCTCTGACTCAGTCTGCATCTTGTCCTGACACAGCTTCCTCAATAAACTCAGGCTTGGACAGGATATCTCAGGAATAGCTAAGTCTGCCTGTAAGAAAATGGATGTCCTTTTTAGATTTCGAAACTTCTTCACTTCTATACAATTGCTCTCTTTATACAAGGGATTGATTCGTCCATATACGGAGTACTGCTTTCACATTTGGGGTGGTTCTAGCTCTGCATCCTTACTTGACAGAGTTAAGTCGAAAGCGATCTGCCTCATTAACTGTCCCAGGCTAACTTCCAAACTTGATATCCTTGCCATGCACCGCTGCTTGTGTGCCCACGTACTAGCAAGACCATGCAATGCTCAGCAAGTTGTTGTGTCACACAATTATTGTGTGGCCATCAGCAACTCAAGGGTCAGCTGTTTTGACACCTGCTTCTTTCAGAAGCATTAGAACGCTCAACCTTTTGATGTCTTTCCCAATAACTGTGACCTGGAACATTTCAAAAGACAGGTTTTTCACTTTCTCAAAAACTCATAGATACTTTCCCTTGTCTTTCTTTTTTTTTTTTTTTTTTTTATAATTATCTCTATTTCAATCAGGGTATGGCCTTGATGTGGACTTTTATCTGTAATATTTCAATCAGGGTATGGCCTTGATGTGGACTTTTATCTGTAACTGGAGCCTTAAACATAGAAGAAGTAATTTTTAATCCTTTCAGTACTGTCTTTAATTATAAGAAGATTAGTGTACATTGTGCAAGAAACCTCCATGACGATGTATCGATGTGAAAGTCAAGTGTGTAGACTTCAGATAGTGTAGGAATAAGAGTAATAGAGATGATTAGCTTGTGTAGTATAGTTGCAGCTTGGATGATGGATGTAATGAAGATGCAAGAAGGTTATGTGGTGTGAAAAAGCCATCAGAAAGATGTGTTAAGTGCATGGATGGTATGGTCTCTCAGAGCACATAGCAATTGATAGATTAGGTAAGATATATTAAAGTACAGTTGAAGGTACAAGGAGAGGAAGCAGACTTCAGAAGAGATGGATAGATGAATTGAGAGAATTAATTAGGGCTAGGTATATTTCACTTAATGATGCTAGAGGAGTGATTAGGGGTTGGATGCAGTGGAAGCATTTCATGAAGGGAGGAGGTGTGAATGGAAAGACTGGTCTCGCTTGACTAGTAGAAATTGTATGTAAAGTGAAAGTGTAAGACGTTTTTTAAATTGAAAGAGTAGAGTCAAGGTTTCATATATAATGAGATTTTGGATGTAGCAGAAAAATGTGAGTTCAATGGAAACTCAAGGGTTGTACTTTTTTGTTTACTCTTAGGTTTTAGGAACACATCTTGCGTGTAAAAAGGGGACAAGTTCTGTCTGAGATGTAGCAGTATTGCGGTATTTACTCTGGCTTATGAAAAAGTAGCATCTCCAAAACATCTGTATTGAAAAGCAATTATGGAGAACATGGACCGTGAAAGTTAGATTAAACATAGTGAAACATTCTTAAGCTGGTGAACATGCTGCCCACATTGCAAGGGTATACTCTCTCTCAGCAGCAGTGGTAAGGACTGTTGTTAATGATTTGTTTAGAATCAAGAAATCTTCAAAAACTGGCTTTAGCTTTCCTTTTATCCTCCATATTGATCGTCACTCTCAAGTACCAAAACTTATACAGAATTTCTTCTCCACTCCAAATGAATCTTGCTCTTAATCTCTTATACTTTCAACACCCTTCTTTTATATATTATCAAAGTAACTCAGCATTCTACCTAGTTCTGATTAAACTTAGAGCAGCATCATTTGTTTAGATATGATTCAGAATTGTGAATAACCTCTTAAGTGAAATATTAAGATTCATGGTTGCTAGATTCTTCATATTTCTTGTAATTCACTGAAATAGTGCATATTTTCAAAATTATCCTTACCTGCACAAAGTGTTTAGACTGAGGATAGATAAAGTATTTTCAAGACTTATCGAAATAATGGTGAGATTCCCTTGAAATTACTTGTCATTAGCGCCAATAATATGGAATGAAAACACCATTTTACTAAAAATTGTGTATGGAATGTAATATTTTTGTTTTGATTTTTCAGGTTAGATCATGGAACTGGCAGAAGATTCTTTGTAAAAAACGTGAAGAGGTTGAAATTACCCCAGAGCAGGACTTATCCAAATTACGTAGATTTTCTTTGTTTGAGGAACTTGGCTCAGAGAATAACATCCGTGTAAAGGGTGGTGGTTTTCATGTAGACATGGGGGACGTCTTTAGATATTTGGAAAATCATGAGTCTGGTTATGTTTTCAAGGAATATTTTGGAATAAATGGCCGCCCTACTTGACACACTTAAGGTCATGTGGAGTCAAATCAAGAAAGATTAGAATATATTAGTTTTACAGAAACACCTGGAAAATTTGAATTAACTTGTGAAACACTAGTCTAAAATGTAATAAGTCTCAAGTCAGACTGATTAATTTCACATAAAATACTAGTTTTCTGTAATAGGCTATCTTAAAGGTGAAATAGTGCTTTGGAATTGTAAACAGTCTTGACATGGCTGAGTACCTGCATGTAAGTCTAAGAGCCTTAAGATATATACTGTAGAAAAGACAGTGTATGAATAATACATTGATAGAAACAGGAAAGATTATATATAGTTATAAGTACAGAATGATAAATACAAATTGTTTTGTAATTTTAAGTTGGGTGTTTGGAAAGATTACATTTAATGGAGAGAACCTGTTTACAATGCAAGTTAAAGTTGTGATATTGACTTGAGTGGGATAGAATTAAAGAATGAGTGTCCTGGGTGTACTGCTGTGTGGGGCTTCATGAAGAGCTGTAAAATTGTTCAGTTACTTTTAGATTTTTATTTACTTAAACTTTACTTGCAAAGTAGAGTAAAAGGATTTTCTTTGTTCCATACTTGTGGTGTTCCATATAACTTTTATTTTTTCAAGGAAATTCATCATCAATTTTTGTTTTGATTTCAAGGTCAACTTTTAGATAGCTTTGTAGATGGACACCATTGTTTGGCTGTGTCTGGAAGTTAGATTGTCCGCATCTGTATTGCAAGTTACTCTTGTCATTATGAAATACAAAACCAAGAGTAACAGAATATTATTGTACTAAAGAGATGTTTATCAAATTTCATTCATCATCAAACACAAACATCTTTCCATTACAAGAATACAAGATGCAGTTTCTTAAATACAATGAATCCAAAATTCCCAAACCCTTTTCCACCTACTCAGTATATGTAAGGGCTACTTCATGAAGTATTTTATCGTCTTAGTTGTTGGTAAAGTGTATATCAAAATATGGCCAAGCACTTCATTTTTCCATGGAATTGCAATTGAAAAGCAGCTGGATGCATGCATGATGCTCACCCTTTCATTTACAGTTCTTACAATATTTTCACCAGTCTTATTTTGGTCAAATAGAAGCATGATGAGAGGAAGGAGTCTTGATTCATTTGTATCTCATGAAAATAATAGCATTGTATAACACTGAACATTTTGATGTTGTGCCAGATTGAATTGTTTGTGTGCCTTTTATGCCATACCTTCTGTAAATCTATTCACCAAAAATATGATTGGTGCATTTTTCATTACCTTCACATCATTTGCTTGCTTTTGTTTGATCATATGCTGATCTTTTGTCTTTAAGAGAGGTTGATAAGGTGATGCATTTTAGTTCTGGATTCTTGGGGATGTATTTTTTTTTTTTTACGTTAGCTGAGATTGCATGGGCAGCTGCAGCCCTAATAATTTCTTTGAGTTATTGGATATTTTTTTTGGATTTTTTGGGATGTATATTTATTATTTTTATGAATTATTAGGAGATTTACATAAGAAAGTGGCAGGAGGTCAAGAGGAAGGTGCAGGTAGTCTGGTAAGACCCCCATTCAGTCATTGTGAATATTAGTGCTGCTCTTATGAAACCAGAAGGGTTTAAAAGAGAGAGTGCATGATCATTTCAGGATGATATATGGAGAAGGATGTGGAAGGACTTTTCTCTGCATGGTGATTGCAAAAGTTTATGGATGAAAAAATTCTTAAGCCCACTGTTATCTGATTATGCCAGACTTGCTTTCACAATGTATTCTCAGCAAAAGCCTGCATTAGAATAAGAAGCCTGTAAGAAGCACTAATTTCAGAGAGGTTTCATTCCAGGAATTTCACAAAATAAAGTCAGAACTTAACAACTCTGTTTCTAGTGGTGTTATTCATCAGCAGTACTGAAGGGCAGAGGTATAGGCTTTTTCAGCCAGGGAGGTGGCCATGGCTTTATGAGAAGAGAAAGAAGCTTCTTTCAGGGTGAGGAGGTGATTTATGAAGCCTTCTTCCACCACTTGAAAAGACAGTTAAGACTGTGCACTTAATTGCCCATCCATGGGTTCAAGTTTAATAGTGCAATTTTGCTCGACAGATTAAGATTCAATGAAGAACTGAGTGTGTATAGTGAACTTAAGGGTCAGGAACCAGCCCTCTTTCTGTGAAAGTTTATAAGGTCTTGAAGTAAGGGCATCAAACTAATTTCACCTCACAAGTTTATTATATGTTCTTTGTTTTAAAATTACAGCATTAGAATTAGTAAGGCAAATATTTTATTCATTTGATTAGGTGGTTACTGTACTTGAAAAATGGATTTTGATAAGCCCTTGAAGACTTTTAGGAATTTAACGTAATATCTGAGCATGAATGTTGAAAGCCATGATTTTCTAGCTTAAAATGTTGCTCTTAGGATATTTTTGTATTGATATCTATGGTTGTAATATAGCAAAGGATCCACAAAATATCATACTTCTACAGGATGCGTTCTTGGATCATCAGCTTTGACAGTAATTCAGAAGGCTATCGATAAGCTCGGCTATGTCTTAAACTAACAGAGGTTCATCCATGCTGATTTTCTTGTAGTTGGTAAACAGATGTAGCTTAGCATAGGATAAATGATACCAAACCTTGTCTCTTCCTTAATACCCTCTTGCACCATGATGCATCTGTAACATCATCTCATGTCATTAAAACAGAATAATTCTCTTAAAGTTGAGGAATTTCAATTGACTTGTGAAATTTTGGTGAATCTTTCCTTGAAGCCTGCTCTTTCATGTTAATCCAACTTTATTGAGATATATGGCAACCCTATGGAGCATGTGCCATAAATATTTCAGTCACTTCCAAAATGGTAGAAGGCTTGAACACTACTCCATTTTGGAGCAATGCTCAACTGTAAAAGTGTTTATTGGTGTTTTTTATGCATTCCACTAGTTAAGAATTGTAACCATCATCGATGTGTGAACTTCTGTTGTATCTTGTTACAGTTACCCGATACATGCATGCATGTGGCCAGTATGTGGTGTTTGCTTTAGATGATGAATTTGATGATACCTTAGCACACTGTGAATCCAACTGTGAAGATGATACTGATGACTGTGAATCTGGTGGCAGCAACTGTATGCCCAAGTCCGTTGTTGGCATCTGTTATTTCAGAATCTAACAAAATTTGTTCCAAAATTTGTTTATCACATCTTGCATAAACCATGAAACAACAAGGATTTTAGACAAAGGCTCAGAACGAATCTTGCCACAGGGAGTTTGCCCACATGCATTCTCTCATAACAAAGATGTGTTCATCTGGGAAAATTGAGACATGCTAAGATATCAGCAAGAGAAAAGTCTCTTAGATGGTTATCTTTAGGAGATAAGTAGCTTGGGGAATTTTTGTGTACTTCTGTTAATTGACCTGCCAATTAGATGCTCTTACCTTTCTCTTCTGCTGTGATGAAGCCATATGGTGAAAGGTAAGTGAGAAGGTTGGCTTAAAGAAGTTATTTTTCACCATGTGAGAAGCACATATTTCAATCTGACTTCTCACTTGTTGTCTCCTATTGCTTGAACCACGTTCCACTGTGGAGGTTACGTTGCCTTCCCATGACCTTATACAGTTTGAGACAATGTGTAAGCCGGATGGAAAAATTCTGGTGGCATGACACTCTGGATGAGTGCATCCTTTTAAACTGCCTTTAAGGATATTCTGATTATGTTTAATGCATCAAAAGTGAGTATGGTATAATTAATCATTTGCCTTCTTCCTCATCCAAGTTATTTCGATGATAAAAGACACTTGAAAATCTTGCTTAAGAGAATGCTTTCCAGAAACACAAAGTTGATATTTTTGCCAGAACATTTGGGGCTGGTTTTAATCACATTGCAGGTCATTTTTTGCTCGTATGTAAATGCTACATATTGATGAATTTTTGGGATGTTTATATGTAAAAGATAGAATTGTTGGCTACATTAATTAGGATATATAGTTTTTTAATAGCTCTGTTGATGTGTGATATATAAATTTGCCCAAATTTGGAAAGAATATGATTAAGAAATGCTTAATTCATGGCTAAGGATATTTTTTACAGGGGCAAGATAAAAGTGTATAAAAAAAAATGGTATATGGGTAATTGAAACTAGAATGGGCACATTTTAAATAATTGGTGTACCTTTTCACAAAATGTAGACCCAATCAGGTAGATTTGCATGAAAATTTCTGGATTTAGTGACGTGTAATGCATTCCTCACTAATTTGTTAATGATGGATTTTTGTAATGATACCTTCACCAGATGGTCTAGTTATGTTGAGGAGAATTGGTCAAAATGAATTATTATTTCCTTCTTTGATAGTAGATTACCATTGTTTGCATTAGCAAAGTAGCACCAGGAACAGATGAAGACAGGCCACTTTCTTTCTCATCGATTCTCTAGTTGTCATATGTTATGCACCGAAACCACAGCTTCCTATCCAAAACCAGTCTCCATAGACCTTTCTGTGGTTTGCCCTGGCTGCTTCACATGCCATGGTTCAGTCATTGACAGCATGTTGACCCCAGTATACCACCTTGTTGCGGGTCACTCCATCCCTTGCACTACTCTCACCCTCGTGCATGTTCAGGCCCCAATCACTCTTTTTCAATACATCCTTCCATCTCCAGTTTGGTCTATCCCTTTTCCTAGTTCCCTCCACTTCTGATACATATATCCTCTTTGTCAACCTTTCCTCATTCGTCAACTTTTCCTTACTCATTCTCTCCATATGCCCAAACCATTTCAGCATACTTTCTTCAGATCTTGCAACCATTATGAAATGGACATGACACACTAATTACCAACGACAAGGAAATGACTACCATACTGAATTATGAATTTAACTCCATATTCACAATTAAGAAATATCTCGAATACCGCAACCATGAAAAAGTTTCAAGGATCTAATGAAGAAGAGTTGAAGGTTAGAGAAGTAAAATGCTCTGAAGTGCTTATGTACTTGGACCCATTAGATCCAAACAGATTCAGTGGCCCAGATAACTTTGCTCCAAGATTTTTAGAAGAGGCCAGGAGACAGCTGATTTACCCCATAACAAAAATACTTAACAGATCTCTTTCGGATGGTCTGATGCCAACTGACTGGAAAGTAGTAAATGTTACTCCTGTTTATAAAAAAGGAGACAGAAAATGTGCCTTGAACTACTGCCCTATTAGCCTTACATCAGTGTCAGGTAAAATGATGGAAATGAAATACAAGATAAGATTGTCACCTTTCTAGAAGATCACACAATTATAATGGACAACCAACACGGTTTTTGCAATAAAAGATCCTGCCAACAGATTTGATGGAATTTTTTAATGTTATTTATCAGAATTGAGATGAAAAAGTACTATCTGATGTAGTATATTTAGATTTCCAAAAGGCTTTCGATAAAGTACCTCACAAGAGACTTTTACATTAACCCAGAGCTCATGGAATTGGTGAAGAACTCTGTACATGGATCGGAGACTGGCTTACCGGAAGAATGCAGCATGGAGTATTAAATGGCAAAGCCTCAAATTGGCTTGACATAATGAGTGGTGTGCCACAGGGGTCCATCCTAGGCCCAGTGCTTTTCATAATATATGTTAATGACCTAGAACTCGGTCTCATATCTAAGAT
>JAUUDY010519218.1:8574-18960 GCA_032361765.1 Panulirus inflatus | reverse complement strand
TTCTCTCTTGTGTCTCCCCTGATGATGTGATTATTACATGAAAGTGCACTTGGGAACTTATCGTGTTTCATTTTCCCTGTGGACTTATAGGAATGTATATATATATATACATATATATCTTTATATAATCTACACATAAGTGTATCACATACTAGATGACCATGAATAAGGCATTCAGTTGCCCATGCCATATCAGCAATGTGCCATAAGAAAAAAATAAACTGCATATCAAAAATATTTTACATTTCTAAACATTCATCTGGCCCTCACATTTAAATATATTAAATATTTACATATACATCAAATTCCAATCAAATTTTCCTTCACATCCTTCAGACACTCATACTCTACTCATTACTAACATTTCCATCATTACTACTTTTTAGCTTTTTCATTTCATTTTCACAAGTCATCTTTCTACATACTTAATTGTATGTAGAAAGATGATTGCAAAGCACAGTTACATTAATTAATCTGGATTACAACAGGTTTCTATTCGACATAAAATTCAACATGCCCTAAGTTAACACTTTTCAACTCTACATCTATTAATGCATTCACAATATTTCTACCTTAATGAAGCCCTCAGAAACAATCAGCCTTTAAGATTACTTATTACTAGATTATCTTTTCAATCTTCTAGTCTTCTATGTAATGTTTGCGACTTCGCATATTACCCTGTACTCTCTTATGCCCTTACAATCTCATTTGCACTATTCAAATATTCAAAGAAACTTACTCTATTAGAACTCCTTCCACCTTTCCAGTTGTACTTCCTAACCAAGTGCTACCCTCATACCTCATCAACTTGCGCTTGAGTCTGTTGCATTCGTTTCTGTGCTGCCACCTGCTGTGGTCCACGGGGTCCCCCCACAATTTCGCCATTTTCACCCGTGGGAGGGTCGCCCCCAGGAGCAGCACCCCCTGCAGCTGCCGCACCACCCTCAGCTGACCTGTAAGCCAGCAAAGTAATTACTAACATACACAATAATTTGGTCAAAAGAAGACTGTGTATTTTAGACTTACTATACAATTAATGAATGACTATAATGTATTGAACATTAAGGATGCAAACAACGCATATAATGATAAACTGAAAATGTGAAAAAAAAATCTAAATAGCTACTACTATAATTACATGTTCTACTTTACAAGGTTACTGTCTTATAAAGGAACAAGCAAATTCAAAGTGCATAACAGTATCATCAGCTAAAAAAGTGACATTCCCTGGATACAAAAGCAATCTACAATTTGACTAACAACTGATGAAGCTTTGTACTTCATTATAAAACTCCATTTTGACACAGATCTAAGGCATTCTCAAATCCCTCCAATCCTAAGAAATTCATAAACTAAATCAACTGAATCATCCTGAATTCACTTTTATCACAAAACATTCATTGCTGCTAAACAGAAAAAATATACACATTCAAAAATTACACTTGAGTTACACCTAATATCTGCACAGTTTACCAACAAATACAATGAGCTAAGCATATTAGTAAACACACATACAGCCATGTTGGGCATTTCCTTATTTCTGAATCAGAAATAAATTCAGGCTGGAAGCTACCATGAACATGATACTAAAGGAGCAATCAGAATGATACATAAAGCAATAAAACATGCATGTCTCAGTGATGGTCAAGTACTGATAATGGGGGTATTCTATTATAAATATAAAGACAAGAGGAACTTGGATTCTCATGGAGATAGATAACCGTGGAGACACGTTCTTAGAGTGAGTAAAGAAATCTTTCAATTACATGTCAATGAACATACTGAGTGGAACCAATACACTATTAGATCTTCATTACACATAGTTCCATGGAAATGATTAATATTGTACATGGTACACCAACAAAAAAAATGATCATGTAATGTCCCAGTTACATTATGTGGTAAAGAGGATGCAAAATGGCAGAGATGGGACTAGACCTAAAGACGATATGATAGTGGAAACCATAAAGAACTCAATTTCCACAAGATAAACAGTAGAAAGGAACAGGGAATTGTGGTTGAAAGTTCTGTGAAATATACAATGAATGAAAACAAACATAGGTACCTCAAGCCCCAAATAATTATGGAAGGAAGAGACAGCACGAGTTGTGGATCAAAATGTGCTGTGAAGAAGGTGCAGGCAACACTCCAGCCATCCATCATTTATAAGGCATAAGAAAGCAAGAAACATGTATATGGGGATAAGAAAGGGGGAACAATGGAAGAACATGGTGGTCCAGGCAGGGAATAATCCAAAACTTTCCCATAAATCCCTCCGGAGTAAATTGTTAGTAAAAGAACAGCTAATAAAGCTTATAAATTCCAAGAGAATAGTTGTACAGGATAATGCAAAAGATATGCACGAAAATTCAAAATTTCAAAAGCTGTTTCAGAGCTTAAAGCACTGCAGCCCCAACATCAGAGATGGAATGGAAGAAAGTACTGAAAAGCATAAATATATCTAAAGAACACAAACAGAACACTACAGGGTCGTGATCCACATAAGGTTCACAGTCCTGATGAAACATCTCCATGCTGATGATATGTGCAAATAAACTCTACAAAAAACTTGAAATGTTCAAGGTGTTGCTGGAAAATGGTAAAGTGTCAAGGGAGTGGAGGAAAGCAAACATACCCTTCTATAAGAAAGGAGACGAAGAGAAGGCAGTGAAACAGGGACTGATTTCTCTGATAAGTGTCCTTTGTAAGGTACAAGATAACTGAACAAATGGATGACTTTATGCAGTGAAAAACCAACTGCACACGAGGAAACAATTTTAGGGAAAGGAGGTCATGCCTAGCAAACTTCTTTTATTTCTTAAGAAAGAGTGTGCACCATTTTACAAACTGTAAGCTGGTAACAAAGCTGGATCTTCAAGCAGGATTAAGGAGAGGACTCCTTTGATGTAGAGCTAATCTTAGTGGAACTGAAAGGACACTTCTCAGGAGAGCTTTCCAGAAATAGGTTGAGGTCACCACTGACATGCCTCAAGGGTCTGTTTTGAGACCATTACTGTTCTTGATCTTTCTAAAAAAAAAAAAAAAAAAATTACCAGGACTGGACAGGTTTACAAATGATGTGAAGGTCTTAAGGGAAACAAGAAGTACAGCGCATTGCACTGACCTGCAAGAAGACCGACGCTAAGTCCCAAATTAGTCCAATGCATGGTTGTGATTTAACCCACGTAAATGTAATAATGATGGGTAAAAATGAAAGAATGCCTCCCTATGAATATTATTAGCAGGATATAACCTTCAGGAGTCATTATGTAAAAGAAACTTGGGAGTTGACATCATCCCTAGCCTTTCCCAAAAATCCCATCTTACAAAAATACATAGTTAAGATCGTGTCCACATGCAAATATCAAAAATGCCTTTAAGTTCATGATAAGGCAATATTCGATGAGATGTTCATGTCCTACATAAGGCTAAAACTAGATTATGTCTCTAAAGTTTGGTCATCACACCTAAAGAGTTAAAGATTGAAGAGATCCAGAGAAAGGCAACAAAGATATCAGAATTAAGACAGCAGAATTACAGAGAAAGGCTGGGGCCTTAAATTTCACACTATGGAAGATAACAGAGCAAAGAGCAACAATCAGAACCTTCAGATTTTAAACCAGAGATAATTTTTGCAATTACCTATTCATATAGCAAGGGAGGAGAGTTTACACTCATGGAGCCCTGTCTCCTGAACTTTCTATGCTATCATGTAGTTAAACCTTTGTAAACTGCCAGCATTCACTCTCTCCATGGTTAGTTTATTCCAACCATCCACCACCTTAAGAACATACCAGTACTTCTTAACATCCAGCTTTTTGTTGTGGCTTCTGGTTACTCTGATGATGCATCTTTGGAAGAAATATTCCCAGTTAATATCACCCAGCTGAATTAGAAAATTGAAGGCTGTTATCACATCTCCTTTCTTTAGCCTTTCCTCCATGGTGGACAGCTTTGTAGCCCTCAGCCTCTTATTGCAGCTTGTTTCTCTTAATTCAAGTAACCATCGTTGGTGCTCTTCTATGTGCACCTCTTAATCACATCTTTGTGCTTAAGTATGGAGACCAGACTTGAGGCATAATCCAGTTTTGGTCTAATATATGTATGTAGTGAAAAATTTTATAAATGCATCCTCATCCAAATATTAAAATGCAGTTTTTATTTTTGCTAGCAGTTTGCCTCCCACAATCCTTCTGAGTACCACAGGCCACACATTAGACACAATGTTGACTCTAGGTTCTCTTTCACACAGAGATTCCTTTAATTCATTTCCTGCTAGGTAATAATCACATTGAGGCCTTCTTTTACCCTGTCCCATCCTCATCACCTTGGACTTACTTGGAATGAATCTCACCATCCATTTATCAGACCAACTCTGTGTTTCTTTAGGTGTCCTTAGGTTGATGCAATAATCATTTCTCTCATGATCTTGGCATCGCCCGCAAATATATTTAGATATGATTTGTGTCCAATGCATTAGTCATATATATACACAAAGTTATAATACAGGCAATGAACAGTTATTTGAGAGATGAAGAGACCAACCACAGAACCTCAAGAAACTCATCTAAAAAGATATGTAGAAATACTTTTACAGTACAAGAGTGGTGGATGAATGGAATAAACTGAATTAAAAAAAAACAGTAAATGTGGACAGCACACGGACATTTAAAAAGTTTTACGATCTTAGAAAAGGTTCAAAAGATGGGACCCAAGTGTAAATCTCCCTTACCATACATTACAAAAAGTCAATTACACACATACGAGAAGGGGCAACTAAGTGTAAAAGTCTCCCCATAACACAAATAGTAATCACACACACATACACACACCAAGAACTTGACAACAAAATAAGGGTACTGGGAGATGCTGTCACCTCATGAAAGCATAATTCAGGCAAGGCAGGGAATGACAAGCAAGAGTTAATAGCTAATCCCAACACTGAAGAAACAACAAAGCCAAGAAAATGGAGACTAAGAATGATAAAGTAAATAGCTAGATAATGGGTAAGTCTGAGACTGAAGAACATAGGTATGACAAAAAAATTAACCACCTCAACAAATGTATATTCATCCTCAACAAGAACATCTTCAACTTATTCTCTACGAACACATCTTCACCCTCAACAAATGGATCTTCACTTCACCCTCAATAAACATATTCTCACTTCACCGTCGAAAGATGCATCTTCAACCTTGACAATTGCATCTTCACTTCACCATCCATGAATATATGTCCACCATGCTCTTAACAAACACATCCTCACTTCACCCTCAATGAATACATCTCCACTTCACCCTTGACAAAAGCATCTCCACCAATGACACACACATCTCCACATCATCCCTGACAAACGCATCTCCACTTCACTGTTGACAAACGCATCTCCACTTCACCCTTGACAAATGCATCTCCACTTCACCCTTGACAAACGCACCTCCACTTCACCCTTGACAAACACACCTCCACTTCACCCTTGACAAACACATCTCTATTTCACCCGTGACAAATGCATCTCCATTTCACCCTTGACAAATGCATCTCCACTTCACCCTTAATAAACACATATTCACGTTACCCTTGACATACACATCACTTTACCCTAAACAAATGTATCTTCACCTCAACAAAAGCACCTTCATCCTCAAGAAACACACCTTCAGTAAACCATAAATAAAGCCAAATCTGCTTTATCTTTGACAAACTCATATTCACTTCACCACACTCTTTACAGCAAAGGACCTTCCCCTGACCCTTATAGGGCAAGTCAAAGGCTAGGAACAGGGTGTCAAATGTTGGAAAGAAAAAGAAAAATAAGCTAACATTCCTGAATGAAAGCAATGTATCCTTTCCAACAAAGAAATCTTAACTTTACCTGTAACAAACCATTCTTCACTATATCCCTGACACTTTACACTTGATAAACAAACCATCACTATATCCTCAATACACCTAAATTCGCTTCATCCTCAACAAACATACCAAACACACTGCTACAACCTTGACAGTGACCTGACTCTTCCAAGTTAGGTCAAAGGCTAAGATTCAGGTATGTGTTAAACAGAAATAAAGAACTGAAGTGCCAACATTCAAATGAATGCAGTATGTCTCCCTATACCAGTCACAATCGTTTCACTAAGGAGAAACCAAAATCTTCACTACACCACACCCTCAATAAACCTAATTCTACTTCTAGGGCCTTTTACCAGACACTTATTGATTAGGTAAATGGCCATCTTCAATACACCCTTCATATCATTGGTCTTTTGGTCAAAGACCATCTTCACTACTTTCTCAGTACAAATGACCTTCAGATCAAAGGCTAATAACTGTGCTGTTATTTAATTTAGTTTTAGTCATTATGAAATTACCATATTTTGAATCTAGTTCAAATGCACTTTTGTTCTCTAATTGTTATTATTCTCTACATTTTGCCATCAATCATTTTGAATGACACGATAACCATACTGAAAAAAGTGCTTCTAAATACTCTGTGCTATCTAGCCATCTATATTTCTGACCAACCATTTCCTCCAGGAACTCCCATCAAGGGGGTGGCCACACATGTCCAGACATGTCTCCCTCACTTACACCAATCAATAAATTCTTCCAACATTTCTCTCCCTTCAACTCTTCCATTCTATTTTTCCATGTCAAAGGTAATCTTCCTACCACACCAGTCCCTTCAATTTTACTATCATATATCTTTGTGCTATACTCATGAAATATTCATACATGTACAATGTACAAGTATTTTGCCAAATATACCCAAACCCAATGCCAATCTCTTACAATACTTTCAACTTCACAGCACCCTTGGCCTTTGACCTAACCCATAAGGGCCAGTTCACAGGTCAGGTTCTAGTTCTCTACTGACCCTTTCAGGTCAGTTCAAATGCATCTTCACTACACCCTGAACACCACTGGCCTGACCTGAAACAAAAGGGTCAAAAACACCTTTACTACATTCTTGACAACTATAAGAGTGAGGTCAAAAGCCATCTTTACATCATCTTCACTAAACCCTTGACACAACTGGTCTTTGACATAAACCTTCAACGGGCTATTCACACACATCTTCATTTCACCCTAAATACCACTGACATCTTCATGGCACACTTAACATAAATGGCCTTTGCCCTGAACCCTATGGATCATATCCAAGAACATGGTTACAATACTCAACAGGAAAGAAAAATATGAAAAACTGATCAAAAATACGTTCTCCTTAATATGAAGATGGAAGACACACGCAATTAGATTCTGCCTCCCATGTTAAAAGTAAAAGATTGAGGAATATACCTAAATTAAAACTCAAAAGTTATATTTCACTTGGAATGAGAAAATCTTATTTTCATCAAATATTTTCTTACAACAGCACAAACACGAGGCTTAAAAAGAAAAAAGTAAAACTCAAAAGAAAGATCACCTGGAATGGGGATGGGTAAAATGCAGAGTAAGGTTCAAATCAAGATAAAGAATGCAGATTTAACAGAAAAATCCACGGTACGAAGAAATCATTTGAAAGAGCTATGGATGAAAGTCTCAGACTTATGATTAGAATGTACGAATGACAGGAAGTAAGTCAAAATTATACAGACTAGTTAAGCCAAGGGCACAAAGAGGAAGCAGACCATGTTAGATATGGACACATGGAATGAATCAAATAAAGCTATTTCTTGATTAGCGGTATGATTTAGAATCAAACACAAAAGAATTTTGCATACAGAGGTGGTGTGAATGGAGAATCTTCCCTTGGAAGCAATACAAAATATGAATAACTTACACAGTGTAGAAATTAATGTTTCACCTTAACTCACTGAGCATGGGATGGGGTGAAGACCATAAGCACCAGATCAACCCAATGAAAATGGAAGCAACACTAATTATGGATAAGACATCACATGCACTAATGTATGAAAGAGCATTAATGAATAAATGGCAACAGTTCTGCTCAAAGAATAACTGTACATCTTGCATACGACGGGAAACATGAAGATTACTCATTCCCATACAAATTAATCAAATTTCATCTCAAATAGGAAAATGGACAAGAAAACTGGGATACATTTCCTAGGCAGAGTACCTGGTACATGAAATTGATGCATAGCTAAAGACACAGATTACTACATAAGGAATGCTTTTTCCCTTTTGTGACCAATATAAAAGAACCTTCACCTAGAGTTCAGTCTCATACATGGAAAAAATCTATGTTGAGTCAATGATCAACCTGATTGCATAACTAATCTATTATCATGTTGTATTACTGCATTCAATTCTTTAAACACAGAGTACTACAGACACACACACACACACACACACACTGCAACCACTTGACAGACTGAACGCAAATTTCAATTAATCTGGGAAATGAATGAGAAATTACACATATCTTGATGTGATGGCTTGACAATCAGCTACTGACGTGTATACATTTACAAGCATTGCAAATTACGTTCGCCCATCATCTTGACCCCACCCATATTGACTGGTGACCCAAGATAAGTGAAGTGATCTTCTCCACTACCAATGCCACCAGTCACGCCTACACGCACTCCATCCTTATTATTACAGCTTCCATCTTCTCTCCTTCAGTCTCTACCCGTTACAACATATCACAGGTTACACTAGACACTCGACATCAGCCTTACATGTCTCGTCTTCAGTTGGTGAGCGACAGAGAAGGTCAAATGCGGCTCAAGTTGACAGTTGTTTCGTCTCCAAGTCCAGCCGATCGATGCCACTCCCGACACCCCCACAAATATTCACAGATTTTCCACCGCAACCAAACCAGTATTCACCCCTCTCTGCACCCGCTGCATCCACCAACCCTTCATGAAGGAGGGCAATACACCAAACTGCGGCGTTTACTTACATTTCCTGTGAAAGGGAGCCCAAAATTAAATGATACACAAACAAAAATGGCAGCAGCTGGTAAGATAGGTGTGCGCACTCGCCAGCCTCGGACCTCCTGATTGGCCAGCCTTCTTGCGACTTGTCAATACCATATATTTGAGTACATTTTGACCATTATTGCACTCATTAAATTGTTATTAAATATCATATATGTAGAAAGATATATATTCAAGGAAAATAAAGTCAATTATCTATTGTTAATTGTAGAACTAAAATTATACTAAATTTCATTAATTACGCTCGTTTACTCTAGTTGTAATTATGGTAAAGTTTCTAGTCAAACCAAAATATTTGCTTATATTTATACATATGATATGTAGAAAATAATCATCCATCTCTTCTTAGATCGTAAGAATAATGATACAACTTCACTGTATCATGACTCGTCGATATATAAACTTTAAATCAATAATTTAGATATTTAATATTAATATAATTATTATACATTAATTATCGTTAACAACATATAAAAGAAATTCTCACATTATCGAAAATCGGCTTCAATAGGAATTTGGTGTGGATGTTCGTGTGGTTGGGAGTGGCTGGGATTAGCCACGCTCGCCGCTTCTCTGACCTTTCCCAACACATGAGCCAGCATGACGGTGGTAAGTGATGGTTCTCGTATCCATTTTCCACTCTAGGCTAGGTATTTGTTGATATTAAATAGGCCTGACTATGTTTAAATAGAAACATTGCTTTCTTATGAATCATTTTTAAATTTAACATTTGTAAAGGTGTTATTTTTGTACGGCTAAAGTTACATTACCGCGTGGTGCACTCGACTTAGGAACTCTTATATTATAACGAAGGTTGAGGCAATAAATCGTGTAATCGAATATTGTATCATTTTACAGATCGATGTTTTGTTGCTTATGTTTTGTGTTTCTGTGCTGAGCCTGGAAGCCCCAGTGCCAGCCTGTAGGAGGTAAGCTGGTTAGGGTCAGAGTGAAGGTAGTTATACACGTAAGATTTCCTTCTGGCACCATAGACCACACTTAATGGTTGTTAGTGCCTTCCCATGGCCGCCACCACCAGAGGAATGGTTGGTATTTGTGTTATAGTTAAGCATTAAGAGTACGAATTATGAATATTGTCCAATGGTCGATTGATTTTGAAATATGTAATTTGCTGGAAATAGTAAGAGTCAGTTGTTAGATCAGAAGGAAGTCTTCGAGTTAATGATTTCCAAATTAACGAATCTAAGGCAAAGGTTTTCCACGTTCACTTAAATCTGAACTTACAGTAGAAAATACAACTTATTTCTCATATCCAGTTCCATTGCTAAGAGGGGAAAACGTTTTTCAACATATTGAAATTAAATATAAAGATATTCTATAAGACTGAATGGTCAGAAACAATACAGCAGGCCCAAAAAAGTTGACACAGGAGGCAAAAGATGAGATAAACCAAAAATTTTTAGCTGCTTTTCAGAAAGTCATTTGCTTCCAGAAATGGTTCGGAGGAATGCAG
>JAUUDY010519217.1:0-28417 GCA_032361765.1 Panulirus inflatus | reverse complement strand
TCGTCTGTTTCCTTGCGCTACCTCGCTAACGCGGGAGACAGCGACAAAGCAAGAAAAAAAAAAAAAAAAAAAAAAAAAAAATAATGACATTCAAAAACTTCTGAGAAATAGTGTTGGGTTGCTAAGAAGCATATTGCACTCATTAAGCCGATAATGGAAATCATACAAAAATTAGATAAGTTTGCATTTATGTAATCCATGAGTGAGATTCATGGTACTGTACTGGTAACATAGCAGTATAATGCATATCATTTGGTAGTTAGAAAAGCTTTTGAAATTTTACCAGGTAAATATTTATTAAATGTATGTAGTAAATATTTACATAAATAAAACTAACAACGTTTAGAGTATGTATGTGTTTTGTATTATAATGCATAGATAAAGATGAATAATTATAATGATAATATATTTTTGATGAGTGTCTTTGAGTTGGCAACATGAGGCTATTTACTGTCCCTTTAATTCCAGCACTTCAGTTTTTTCATGCCCTTAACAATTCATTCGTTATCATGAGTGTGTATTTTGTATTATAATGCATTGATCAATGATATATATTTTTGATGATTGCTCATGAATTGGCAATGGAGTCTTTCTTAGCATCCCTTGAAGTCTGATTAATTAGTTGTGCTTCTTACAATTTGTTCATTATGCATGTAAGAAGCAAGAAAGCTGTTACACTTCAGGAAATTTGTGCCATCTGGCAGACATCGCCATAAATACACTGTATACATTTTTCTCTACCCCTCCCAACTTAGATGCTTTTGATAATATTGATGCCAAATATGGAAACTTTATGGTTCTGCCTTGATGAAAGAGTAGTAAAAATGGACAAATTATCATTTTACCTTTTTTTCTAGAGAATTCACATTCCTTGGGAATGCAGCTGGAAATGAATCAGGAACTAAAGGTTAAATTTATTTAGCTTAGAAAAGAGCAGGTTAAGAGGTAATATAATACAGATGTTCAGAATTATCAAAGGCTTAGATAATCTCAATGTGAACAGCTGCTGTACTCAGTTCCAAAAACTGTAGCCTATGCCTGAAATGAAGCTCATGCAGGGTGCCCCTCAAAAAATATCCCTTGCAGAATATCTCTGTAACATATGTTGAAGAAGAAAACACCCAAAAAAGTGATATACTTTCCTCTGTATTGGTGTATGAAGGTACTGCATTGACAGAGACGGGCCCTAGCTGCCAATATGGATGTCTTTACAGTATTTTTGTGCATACTTAACACATTATACAGTGTATGGTTTTCTTCCCATCTGTAATTTTGCACATCACATACATATCCTTTACATATTTTTACATTATTCATATTCTTATTAAACATTTGTTATATATAATACAATTTATGTATTTGTGAACAAATATGAAAAGATTATGTATTTAAATGTTGTTTATTCACAGAAAATTTATATGAGGGAAATGAAAAAAAAATATGAAAAATAGAATCATTCAAATAAATTGCTTCTTGTATTATAAAATTGAGTACCAGAATTCTCCTGCTCAGGGTTGCACCACGAGTGAAAAGTCATCTTTTTCGAGGTTGTTTCATTGGAGGTACAGTCTTGTCAAGGAACTTACTCTGAAGAAGTCTACATTTTCCTGCTAATCTAAGTTTAGTGCAGCCTTGAGCAGCAGGATATCTGTAGAAATGTCCTGGATAACACCAGTTGAAATTGTTCCTGGAGTAAATATGAGTAAACAAATGAAAGTGAGTATAATAGTTGCCTTATAAATCTGGCTTCTGACCCTCAAGATACTATTACACTCTGACGATATATGGGTAACTGTGATGCCTGATATTTTTTCCATCTTTGTTGTTAGGTTGCTAGTGACACCAGTCTGGACCAAAAGTCATAAAATGTGTTGTGTGTATCTTTATGCATAGTGTGAAGGGCAGTTTAGTAGCAAGTGTCATCTTAATGGTTGTTGCATCACAGGCATAAAGGGTCTTGAGATGTGTTGAAACAGTGTTTGTAATGATGGATGATGTTCAGAGCATAAGTGAGAGAAATCCATGTTAATCTGGAGAGTATGGTTTCTGACCTGGAAATGATGTGTGGTGGGTTAAAGTTTGAGACTGCACTGAGAGGTTAATAGTTTAGCACTGTTAGGTTATTACTGTGTTTTTCTCAGTGTTGTCTTTGTTAGGGGTGGAGGAATCTGTGAGTAAAAATCACTGAAGTGTGAGGCAGGAGTAAGCTTTATATTTCTACTTGGGATTGGTGGTTATTGAGTGTTTATGGGGAGAGATCTAGTGCTGTTGCACCCAATTGAGTGCCAAGATGTTGAAGCAAGACTATTTTAGGAGAATCTTTATTACATTATAAAATATGTAGTAAAATATGATAATGTTCACAGGGTCTTCCCAATTTTGGTGCTTTTGGGAATAAGAAAGAGAGTCTGCTTGCAGAATATAAATTCACAACTGACATTTTGGAGCCTGTTCCTGAACCTCGTAGCACTGAAGCCCCTAAATACGGCATCCCATCACTTCAGGATATTGTGGGCAGAGCTCTACCTATGATTGGTACCTATGGAGAACTGGACAACAAGCAACAAAAGGTTGCACTCATTGATGAAGTATGTATTTTTTTCTGTTGCCTTCAATGATTAATGTCTATTTTTTTCATATATAAATGGAAATTAAAACTTTCCCTTTCTGTTACTGTAATATGGTGTGATTTTCTTTTTATTTGCATATAGATCAAATACATTTTCTTTGATAGCCCATTACATTCACTCATTCCAATATGGTGTTCCTATATCTCTCTTCTGTATCATTATTACTGATTTTAATTCATTGACCAAGAAATTACAAAAGGATGTACTGGGTTTGTTTTTTTATTATTTACCAGATGATCAGACTTTATTCCAGGCCTTTTTTTTCTATCATAAACTTTTCTGAAATAACAGTTCACAGTTACATAAGCCCACACAGCTTTGAATTCTAGGGAATAAAATTACTTTGCATTTTTATAAGCTTATCGTTATTTGGCTTCGCTCATTTGTTTCCCATGAATGCATTTTCTCTAAATATTGTTCTGTTGGTTTCTTGCCTCATATTCTTTTGTTTCAAAATCATAATTGTTTGTAATGCAGGTTTGCTACATGCTACTGGTGGTACATTTAGTCTGATTAAGAAAGAATCATTCTCGCACAGCAGAGATCTTAAAGATGGATTCTGGAACTGAATCTTCTCTTAACTTTGTTGCTGAATTAGTTGTTAAACCTTATTTTACAGAAAAGCCTTTGTAGGCTTAGAATTGGAAAAGCAGTTATGTGTGATTCTATTGTCTAAAGTGTCTTTTGAATACTGAATTGGAAATTTGGCCATTTGTTTAGACATTAGACTTTTTGTAAGAAATTGCATATTTGAATTACCTGTCGTTCCAAGTACATTCTGTTGTTATGAGATGTCAGCCATGAGTTGTTTATTAGCTTGACTCATTTTCCTAACTGAAAGCTGGAACTCAAAAAGTGCCTTAAGAAAATGTTATTGTGAAAAACAGCAATCTTTTCATTAAAGTCTGAAGATGTGGCAAACAGACGTGGGAGCAAAAATATTTCATACAAGAAAGAACAGAAAAAGGTAAGGTGAAAGAATAATGGTGAAAATAAGCCATTTATCCTCAGTTCATCTAAATTCATTTTCACCTTAAAGCAGACAGTACAAAGCTTCAGGTGGCAGAAATGGGAAGACCTGAATATTATCACTTAGCAACAAGCAGAAAGGATAATGTCCAAAAGAGAGCATAGATGTTGCATTCTTTTGAAAATGAGGTGCAAAAGTTGTTCAAAGCAGTGCAGGTAGTTGGCACAGATCAAGATGTTTTGACAGTACTGAACACCTTTGTTCTCTGTTTGCTGTTTCTCAAATTAGTTTGATAGCATTAGGAACAGACAACAGCCCTTTGGGAAAATTCCTCACTCTACTTCATGTCCCATCTTTGGAAAAGTAATAGTACAGATGGGTAGGATTTCCAGCCCCCACTTCTCTTACTAGCCTTCTAGGACATGCAGGCAGTACTAGTAATACATGCAAGTGATACACGAGTAGTGTTCTTTGTCCCATCTCCCCAAGGATAACTAAACACCTGCTTTCCTGTAAATATCCTGTCCAAATATGAGTTCACAGAAGTTCTGATGAGATTTAGCTAGAGAAGATGGAGTGGATATGAAAGAAGTGAAGAAATGCACTGCCGAGTCATTAGAGTATGAATCCATCTTGTTGGCTGTTAAAGGTAGGAAATCATTGTTAAAAGGAGGGAGAGTATAGGAGACAAGAAAATCCTAAGGGACACTAGTGTTGATATGAAGAAAGGTTGATCCATCGACAAATGCATAGATAGGTTGTTGGGCAGAGAAAAAGCTAGATATGAGGGAACAAAGTGAGAAAGCACCCTAAGGCCATTTTATTTCAAAAGCTATGATATATAAAGGGCTACAACACAGTATGCACAAAGCCTCACAAATATGATGACCAGACATTAATAATATATCTCTCTCAAGATGCTGCCTTTGCTGTTAGTAAAGTAGATTGAACCAATTAGTACTTAATCTCATTCTTGTACAAATGTCCAATCCCTGTGGGACCATCACCACTCTCAAGTCAGAGAGGTATCTATGAATTGGTTATTTGATTTCTCCATGTGGAGCTCTTGCAATGAAAAAGCACTTGCACAGCATTTGAGATTGGGGAGAATGATACAATATCAGAACCTCAAACAAAGGTGCAAGCAAAAGACTTGACTTTTTATAGTGAACTCTGCATTTGCAATGATACTTGGAGGTGGTATATATGTCAGAGGCTTTGTATGACCCTGGAAAACCCATAGTTATACACAACTCAAGTACGCTATTTTCTTGCAGATCGTTACTATGTATGTTGAATTTTTTGGTGGTAAAAAGTAGTTTACTTGAAAAAATATATACAGAGAAATCTTTTAAAGAGAGGAAAGTATGTATACTATACCTTAATGTTTAGTAATAAAACAATTGACTGATATTAATTGGTAATTGATACAGGAAATGTGCATCAACTGTGGTAAATGTTACATGACCTGCAATGATTCTGGTTATCAAGCAATCACCTTTGATTCCAAGACTCATATGACTCATGTCACAGATGACTGCACAGGTTGCACATTGTGTGTCTCCGTTTGCCCTATAATTGACTGCATCAAGTAAGTTTGTACAAGATTGCTCTTTGTCAGTATTGCATATTAATTGAATTCTAAAATTTTTTAATCTTGATGTTATACACTGTCCTTTATTCAGTCATTGTTACCATTCCAGATAGGTATGTCGTGCCAGTTGTCTCAACGGTTTTTATACTATAAACTTTGAGATTTAGATAAGAAAACTTTTTCCATGCATTTAACTGAACCTTTTTTCCTGACAGAATGGTTCCTCGCACGGGTCCATACATTCCAAAACGAGGCATTCCTTTAGATGTAGGAGTTGTACCTCGGATTCCTGCAGTAGCTCGTGTTGAACTGCCTGCAGTTTAATGTTTGCAAATTTTGGTCTTCTGCAGTTAAGTGCTGTTGCGGTGAATTGGAAAGTTTTTGCTTTTTGAAATTAAAATCTTTAAGTTTTGCAGTATGATTAATATCCATTTATGATTATTAACTATTACACCAGATGCACTGCTGAAGACATTACATACCAGTCTTATTAACTAAATATTCTTGAAATGCAGCATACATTTATACACACCTTAGCAAGAGGTTTGCAGATTATTACAGGAAGTTGCAGTGTAATATATTTTAACTGTGTACGGAATATGCAGACATTTAGATAACTGCATCTTCCATATTTTATTTTGAAAAATCTCACCATTTCCTTTTTATTTATAAAAAGGAATGAAACGAGATGAGAGAAAGGACAGTTCACTGTATAATCCATTTTATCTCCAAGTTCCGTATATTAATTTTTTTCAAGACAAAGCCATCAGAATTTTTTATCATTCATTACTATTTTTAAAATTGCAGAGTACGCTTCATGATTTTTTTTCTACTGTAACAAAAGCTGCAATAACTTTTATTAGTACCTGTTGTAGCAAGTATGAATAAAAGCTGCAAGACTGGTTCTACCCTTACTTTGAACACCCTATCGCTACATTTGTATATTCTCATCATTCATTACTTTAATTAATTTTCTATAAATAGCCTAATTGTGAAGTTAAAGAACAGATGGGGGACAACAAATTATCTTTGTTTACTTGTACTGTACATGTTTTTCCAGTAAATTGTTCAGACATTTGTGGATGAGTGCCTTCAAGTTATTTCATATTTTTATGTAATCCCATCCTACCAAGCCTTGTTGGAAATGAGATGTTTGAGGACAATATGTGGAGTGAGGTGGTTTGATCAGGTAAGTAGTGAAAGGGTAAGAGAGATGTGTGGTAATTAAAAAAGTGTGGTTGAGAGAGCAGAAGAGGGTGTTTTGAAATGGTTTGGCCACATGGAGAGAATGAGAGGAAAGATTGACAAAGGATATATGTGTCAGAGGTGGAGGGAACAAGGAGAGGCACACACACATAGGTGTTACCTGGCTCTGCCTGCACGAGGTTACACCACAAGTGAGTCATCTTTGGCAAGACTATTACCAGGTGTACAATCTCGTCACAGAACTTATCACTCCAAAGAAATCTAAATTCCCTGCTCCTGGAAGTAAAACATCACATGGGCTACAGGGGCCTTTTAAAAGGAAGTCCTGGATAACATCAGGACTCGTTTATTAAAAATTGGTCCTGGGGTATTCACAGATAGATATATATCACATATAGATATATACATATGAGTCTGTGTGTATGTGGTGGTGTTCCTAGATTCCACCTGCAAATGGTTATGATGCAAGTGAGAGATCACCATTAGCAGCAAGTCTATATCATTAACAAGGGCCAGAAAGGAGTACTGTATCATCCAGGGCGAAATGACATACTTACTTAATGTTGCTCAATTTGTAAGATTTTGTAAGTTCATGTGCCTATACACACAATCATCTTCAGAAAGGTCTGTTAATTTACAAAGAAAAAAATACCATTCACACATGAATTTGAACAAAAACTAACCCTTAGCTTTTGATGCCCATGTATCTGCAACAAGTGAAATTACTAACATCGGTGATAAGCCAGTGTAACTATGTAATTCCTTACCTTGTTTCTTTTTTGTTGTAGAGGTTTCTGTAAACTAACTTGTGAAACCTCAGCGCTAATGGCAGCAAGTCCTTTTGTGACCTGATGACCAGTGGGTGTGAGGCAGATGATCTTTGTGTAACCAAAGACAATTAATGTATTTGGCCTACCTCAGTTGGTGCGTTTGGGATTGAGGTTACTGGTATGTATTTGGTTTGATTTACCAATTCGAGTGTCAAACTGTGTAGACTGAGTCGCTATTTCGTGTGTAGCCGAGTCAGTGTATGTGTAATATAAATAATTATATCTATAGAAAGTATTAGGAGTAATCTGGTCTCTGTTTGGCTGTTTGAATGTAACCAAGGTAAGTTGGTCAGTGTATAGCAACAGTCAGCTGGTCTGTGTCAAATATGAGTCAGATGGTCCATCTGATGCAGATTCACTGATCCAAGTATGGCCACAGAATACTGGTGGTACCTGTCTGATAGTCTGTGTGTCGCCTTACCAAACTGGCCTGTATTTGGTCAATCCCTGTGCCCCTATTTCGAATGTGGTCTATCTGCTGATTCGTTCAGAGTTAGAATCAGCTGATTCGTCTTGCTTGGGTCAGCTGATCTCGTGCTTCTGCTTGTGTTGACAAACACTAGCGGGGACTCCTCTCTAGTTTGACGTGTTTGGCTCGCTCTTCTTTAGCTGAATTATACTACTGTATTAGTGAAATTCTTTGATATAGATTGAAGAAATCACTTCTAAAGTATTAAAGCGGAAGTTGACTCAAAGGGTAAGGCCATACATCGTAATTAGAAAAAAAAAAGTTAGCTGCAACAGCATGACGTTCACTGAAAATCTAATAATTACGTAACATTCGTAATATCTACTAAATATGTAATAATTTACTAAAGTTTTACCTTCTTAAGTCTGGAAAGTAGCTTTAAGTAATTCATAGTCAAATGCCTTACCTTCGTAGACGCATTCAGTATGTAGATTCGGGGGCTAACTTTACTGTTAGCCATTAAGAATGATGTGGAAACTATGTGAATCACCATAGATATCTGTGGTACCTTTTTGAAAGTGAACTAACACTCACTTGTAGAGAACTAACCTCATAATCGCTATTCAAGCTTAATTAGCTCGTGTTCTGCAGTGTCGTGACATTGACGCTAACTTTTTAATCGCTGATCCATCATGACTGGCTTTAGTATCCTTGAAAGTTTGATGACATTCTCTATGAGCCTATTTTTCAAGATTTTTATGTTGATTGTCTATTTGTGTAAGGAATTAAGGTCATATCCAGGATATTCTAAGGGACTGAAGTGAAGGAAAACGCGTTCATTTGTAAATATGCTCAATGCCTCTTAGGGCTCTGACCTGTGCATACTTTAATGTTTCAGGCAACTCAACATTTTTTTGCTGTGCAATAGTATATCCTCCATTGCAAAGTAGAATACATACTTAAATTCCTAAAGTCCACTTTCTTTAACATTGTATGACATATGCTCTAATACTTGCATTATTCTCACAAGTTTTCTTGATGTGGAAGCTGTGTCCGTCGTCCTTACCGTTTCCATCTAGCTCAAAAGGGTCTTTCCACCCGGCAGTTCACTTGCCTCAAAGGCGTTTTTTCATTTGGTTCTAATATGGGTATTTACATGCAGCGGGTTACCCGGCCTATAGGGTTCTTGTGCCTTCTAGCATTAAAAGAGCTTCGTTACTAGGCTAGGACTTTATGCCACTTTTACTTCTCTTTGCCATGAACTTCAAACCCTGCTGCATCTCTCTGTTCATATCAGATAGTTTCGTGACAAGTCCTGTGCTTAGGATTGGTACAGACAAGACTTCACATTTTACAAAGGGGCTTTAAGTTGTTCGAAGGCACCACACTGTATTTTCCTCATGAAATTATAAAGGATGGTGCGGCTCTGGAGCGAGCTGCCGTAGTTGGTAAACTGTGAGGAAAAGAGGTGAGATGCTGATGTATCGGACGTGGTGACTCAGGAAAAGTTTCGTGGTGCTGCTCCAACATAGAACAGACTTTGCTGAGGTTCTAAAGTTGTGCATCAAAGGGGAGAAGGCGCTCTTCCCATCCCAGGCTAGGCTGCCGGTGCGACAAGAGGAAAGAGGCGTTCGCAAGGTTTCCTGGTATGGTTGGAGGATCACGGTGTTTCTGGTTTAGGAGAGATGGTGTCGAGTGGTTCTTATAAGCTGGGCTTCTGCAAGAGGAGCGATGGCGAAGTGTCAGAGTCCTTGTCGAAGAGAAAGAACTCTAGTTACATATACTACCATGAAAGGCTGTTTATGAAGAGACCTCACTGAGCTCCTGTCGGAAAGGGGACGAACAAATGTCACATTGAGAGAGTGGACGGGTGAGGGGTGTTAGTGCGTGCCAACTTCGTATTCTTGGCCAATTGACAGACATGGCTGACCCAGACTGCGACCCTGTAACTTATGAGCCGACTAGGTCACGTTGAAACAACCAGTCAGCACTCCATTCTAAGACCTCTGAGAGTGGGGTGCAGGGGTTACATAGTTCCACTGGCCTGGGAGTACAAAAGGGCCCATGAATTTCCTGAGATCTCAGAAAATCAAAAGATCGCTCGATTCCCTCTCATCTTCCATCTCGCTTCCCTCTCATCTTCCATGCCCATTTTGGCCTTACAGCTCATGTCATAGATCCGTAGTGGATTAAAACAGGATGACGAATGGAGAAGGGAAGAGGACCCGAAACTATGTACCTCGAGGAAATTCCTCTCAGGGGCCCCGCCCCGTTTCACTTTAAATTATACATAAGCTTTAACATTAAATAGCCGGTTAAGGTGACTCTGTAAACTACTTCTATCTAAGAAGATACCACGTCATGAGATTGAAGGGTTAAGGTCATGCTCATTACTTTTTTATCACGAAATTTTCTTCAAGATCATGCGAAGGGAGAAGACAGCTCACGTAAACGAAACGATAAGTTGCATAAGAAAATGTCATTTCATGAATACGAATATATGAATAGCTAAATTTCATAATTATCTTTATGTCAGACTGTCAGGTTCATTAGGGTGACAAGTACTGATGATTTCACAGGGCAGCAAGATGAGCATGTGAATATTAAGCGTGGTAAACGAAAATATGGTGATTTTGGCTTAAGCTTGAACCATATTGGATTTTATATTAGAATTATGGTCATTGCCCAGGAAACACGGCCACTTATAGTAGAGAAGAAATATATTATACCATATTCGAATAAATGTTTCATAATCAATGCGACACTAAATTAGTAAAATATGAGGACTATGCATTATATCATTACACTGATATTAAGAATTTGACTCTATTCCTTACTTAGAAATATGTTTTGTATTAGATAAAAGTATTAAAACATTGATACTGTCGGAAATTATTTGTATAAGAACCATCACAAAGGCGTGAGTGAGAATGTTCAGGAAGACGCCAGGGACAGGCGGCCGACTCAGCCTGTTACATCAGCATCACACGTGGGCTGAGGATCGCCTTCCTTCGCTCCATTAAACATCAAAAAAGATGATGTCCAAAGCCAGATTTTTGGCCACAAATCTGTGTGCCCTCAATGCCAGGAAGAATGCAGCTCAATTAGTACAACAAGTAAGTCTTTTTATAAGTTGTTATTGCCCAGTTGACTTGAAAATACTAGGTGTTGTCGCTAAGGAGCAGACGACACCATGGCGCCGGCCGTGAACGATTCTTGGTAACGTAATGTTTTGCTGTTATTGACGAGTGCTTTTATCGTTATTGCTTTGTCCTTATTTATGGTTGATCTTAGGCAGACACACCAAAATGCACCCCTTGGTTTCAGTTGGTATGAATTTACTTCAAGTTATTAAAGGGAAAGCATAGTTTCGTCACGGCGTGGCTTAGGGTGCTTCTACGCGTATTAGAATGATAAGTTTCTGTAGGCTTATTCTAGGCTCTGTTGTGACAGCTTTAATGTAAATGGGTTAAATTATATTTGACAGATATCGGGGATTTTATTGACTCGAATTACGGAACATTATGGTCGTTGTAGCCAGAGCAAGTGTAAAAAATAGCTCCTTTTGCCACATTATTGAATAACTTTTTGGTGGTTTTACTTCATTGGCACAACCTGATTGTGTTGCATTATTTTGTGGTGAAAATTTTTCTACCAGTACAGAACATGAGTGGCACAGCATGTTTTTATGTAGCATCACTGATTATTTAATGTAATCTTTATGAATATGGGTAAGGGCCGTGAACTTCGTAGAAAGTGTGGGGTCATTTATAGATGTCGAATGACAGTAGCCACATAGTGCTGACAGTTATGGTTATTTAGTGATATTAGTGGTCAACGCCAAGGTATTTTTACAGTACATGCTCCACAGAAGATAGAAAAAATTTTAAGTTTTTTTTTTTGAAGCTCTTGGCAAAAAAAAAGGTTAGTTTCATTGGATTGGGACGCATACCATGGCACATCATAAAGTCTCTGTTGGGTAAAAACTGTGAAAAGTAGCCAAGTTAATCTGAGTAAATCTTATCATTGGTGTTGGCTTTGGATATTGTGATTTTCGTATATCATCATTGTAGTGGTTGTGAAATATGTGTTGACATGTGACTTCAGTAAATTATTCTGTACAGGATTGAGGCTTGGAGGTTGAAAAGTGTCACATTTAAGTGATTACGTTTGGAAATTAACTCAAGAGACTGATAAATTTCAGGATGATGGGAAAATATCATTAAAGTGATGGTGGGTGAAACACTTTAAGAAACCCAGAGAATCCTTAAAATCCATATCTAACTTTCCATATCTGTTATAATGTGTACCTGATTGACTTGCACACTACCTGTTGGTAATCAGAATAGCTTTGATTATTCATTTATTGTATCACTGCATTGGAAATGTTATGTATGGAGAATAAATAGAAGGCTGTGAAGTTTGATTTGGAGTATTATACTCTGTATTGTCATAAAAGGTGAAATAGGTGAGGGTTATGTGATTTGGAATAATTAGGGGTTAACGAAAAAATGTGAAACGCCTAAAATAAAAACTAACAGAACCTAGTAAAGCCTCAGCAGGCCTCGCCAAACAGCCAACATTTGATGCAGTCATTCGTTAATACTGACTGATTCTTGGGGAAGTTTGGAAAATTGAAATATGGTTGATGTTAAACTGTTAGCAATATGAAAGGTTCATTGTGTATCATTACACCAATGGTGGTGAACAGACATGCGTATGATTAAAAAAAGAATTTAAAGAAATTAAATGCCCCCACAGTTGCAAATGTGGATAATTTAAGTATATTAACATTTGATTAGTAATTCTGTCACTATAGAACATGATTTAGAAAAGTAATGTACTCCAAATTATTCTCAGTGACTATAACCGTATTTTTTAAAATTGTACTAGTATCGTTGAACTAGTCACCGAGTATCTAAAACTATTAAATGTGCAGAGCTAAGCTGGTGAATTACTTAAAGTCTTGGCTGCTGTGTAGATTTTGTTAGGTATTCACAGGTTCCACTTTTTTCATTCGTGCTTGTGTAATTAATCTCTCAATATATTGATATTTGTACCTTGATACACTTACCATGTTCAGTTTTGTGGAATAGATTATATTGGTCCAAATTATCTTCGTTTGCTAGAATCCTGTTCTGTTATACGTTACTCTTCCATTGTAGAACAAAAATTATCTGTGATATGCTATACAGAAATGGTTACCCCTTGGATTAATGGTTTTCAGTTTGAAAACCATCTCGTGTTGTCTCAATATGTTTTGCAAATGCTAATTCATATTGGCTACATTTACGTATAATATTTGGTAGCTCCTTTATATGTGCCATTTGATCTTGAATTAGTGGTAATTATGATGCATTATATTTGTAAATAGTACACTCTGCATTGTGTATATTAATCCTCTTAGGGAAACTTATGTACCTCTGGAGATGAGTTGCCTCAGAGGAATGTGCAAATATATCAGGCAGCGAGAATAAAACTAAGACTACATTCTTATCACATATGTTTCCTGTGTTTGTATTCACTTTAGCAGTTACTCCCCTGCCCTCATATATGAATCATGAATCATTTTCTTGAACCCTTACATTTTTATGTAAAATGTGCTTTGAGACGTGACAACTGAGACAGTTGCAAATGCAAACCCTGCCTTAAACATGTTTTGACATAGTGGTTTAAATTTTTATGAAATATTCCATAAAACATGCCTCTAGACCTGCAACAACTGAAACTGTAACAAACTCAACTTTAAAACATGCCTTAAGATGTGACAACTGAAACAGTAACTGGAATGATAGCATGCAAAGATATATTTCGTTCCATTACCAAGAGCATCAATCTCATTATCATGTATTTACTGTTGAGTATTTTCTGTTCACATGTAATATATACATCCCTAATATACAATTTAAACTTATGAAACATGACAGGAATTGTAGCTGGTAGCCCACGAATTGCCATGTATTACATGACAGGAATGGTAGCTGGTAGCCCACGAATTGCCATGTAATATCTAAAGAAGGTAGGATTTGAATTCTTGGTATGTTGTGTATAAATGTATGTTGCAGAAAAGGTAAGGATACATTTTTTTGTTGGGTGTGCCCCATAACAAAATCTATATTAGTCAGCTGCTGTAAATTAGGCCTTGCTTATCATTGGGGTAATATTCTTTGAGATGTATTAGTTCTTTGTAAGACAAGCAGTGTAAGCCCATGTTGTATGTATGTATGCATGTTCATTAAAAAATCATAATTTGATTTGAATGAATTTACTACATGAAAGAGCTTACCACCAGATGTTATTTAATGAAAACGAATTAGGTAGTGATGAGATCGTGTTGTGGCTGAAGTAGAATAGAGTGGAGTGAGGGCTACAAGGAGATACAGGGAGGCAACTAGACTTGTCTGTATCACCTGCTGGAATTATCTGATTGAGTGTTGCCAGATCACAGTTAATACACACTACATAGGTACTGAATTTTCAGAATGAAACAAAAGCAAGGGCCTAAGCTCAAAATCTAAAGCACATTATCTCTCTGAATTAAAGCATCAAATGTTCTTTGATGGTCAGTTCTGCAAACCCTGGAGCAGTCTTTCCTTAGTTGCGTACAAATTAGCTAACTAGCATTCCTTTCCAAAATAAGCCATTTCATACTCGCTTGACACTGGTTTAGGTCTGTAACCTCAGGCAGTAATTATCTCAACATACTAGATATAACAGGTTAAAGTGGAAATATCTGGAGTGAGAATAAGCATTAAGTTTTTATGTATTAAAACTGATGAGTATGATATGAACAGAAATGTTTCCCATTTTATGAGATACAAGTCATATAGTATTTTGCTTTGATATTGTAAACTGCATGACTACAAAAGTACCTTAAACATCCTGACTTGTTTTTAAGGGAAATAAATATGAAGCTTTCCCTTCAAATCTAATGCAAGTAAAAGCCTATAGATATTGTTATTCAAGCCAGTACCTTAATTCTTAATTGCATTAAGGTTGAAACAATGCAGTTCAAATCATCCCAGATAGGGCTGTTGTACATAATAGCTAGAGAGTGGATGTGAGATGTGGCCTTTCTTGATCGGTTCATGGCCCCACTTCACCAATGCAGGAAATGATCAAGCATGAAAAAGAAAATAAAGATTTAACAGAAATTAACCTGGCTTGTAACATGAAAAATGCATCGTTGACTTTGGAGCTTGTGGCTTTTTGATATTGTCCAAGCATTTTTACCTCCCCGTTTTATAGTCTCAAAATTATATTTCCACCCATCCAACAAAAGTGTTCCATGGAACACTTTTAAGTTGTAGAATTTTAGGTTTGACATATTTGCAGGTGGTATCAAAGTCATTTTGATATTCAAACTTGAGATATTGCACTTTATTCTTTTTTCAAATCACCTGAGGATATGTTTACTTTAAGTCTTGTGCAAAAATTCTAGTAAATAGATTGTCTGAGGTGCGTAATGTTATAATTGCCACAACTAAAATGAAAGCTATACAACCAATCATTTCTTAAATGAATTTTGTCGCCTTGTTATTCAATGAATATTTACTAATGACAGTGAGACTAGGCAGCATATAATGAAAACTTTAGGCTGACATTAACTTAAATGGAGGAAATTTTGATGGCTTTGTAAGATGTATTTGGGCATTTTATTTATGAAGATGACACCTCTAAAATGTAATAGTAGAAAAGTATTTAGATATAGATATCTTTTATTACTTTTTTCAAATGTATATACTTTTCTTTCAGACTGCAGTTCAGGGTATTATTGCCCAGAGGGACATATTCAGTTTGCAGAAGAGATGCAAGTAAGTCTCTGAATTGGTTTATTGTAAAGTATGATTATATGGTATGGTAGATTTTAAGGTTACTGAAGTCATGGAAATGTGGAAGATATGGGGATATACAGTATGAGTTTATGAATGGAATACCAGATACAGGGAAAGGAATTAAAGCATGCATAAATGATGTGATGACGTACTGGAGATATTTACAGATATTTATTGTACCTTTAGGCGAAGCATATATAGAATATATGTAGAGTACCCCCAAGTAGAAGTAAAAAATTACCATTGCTACACACTTCAGCAACCAGTAAATTTTTTACTTGACAGTAGTCTGTATTCTATGTATGCAGTGACTGGAGGTACTATAGATATCTGTATGCTCATTCTGTGAACACATTTATGTACAGACATCGCAGAATCATTAGGTATTACAGTTTTGTTCATACTAATCTTTCACACACAAACTTAACAAATCACACTGCATGAGACATATACTCATCTGACTATACTCCAGGTTTTTATGAATGATACTTAATCTGTACTTTGGACACCATCAACATCACAGATGAATCAACATTCCACCAGATCCGTCATGCCCAAGATACAGTTTCCATACTGAAAACACTGAATGCATACTCCAAGATGTACAATACATATATTATCACTGCTCTTTTTGACCTACGGTTATATCCTGTGGTTATTGCTGGCTTCTAGAGTGCTGCAGAAGTTCCAGAGCAGGAGATTCAGGGGCAGAAATTTATGGTATTTATAGGTGTTATTGAACTCCTTTATGCTGATGGTATCATTGCAAGCAAGTATTCTATGACAACGCTGTTTTTCAACATGAAAAAAAGTTCAAACTTCACTGATGACCTTAGCCCAAAGAAATCCATCCTTTCCTGCTTTTGCATGGAGTGCAGCACCTTGCCTTTCCCTCCTTAGTGAAGAAGTGGCAAAGACATTGCTGAGCCTTTGAGGATGAATATTTGCTTGTCTCCATTTCATTCAGAAAATGACTGCAGAAGTAGAGGACTTTCAGCATTAGTGCAGGAGTAAAGGGCTTTCAGCATCTTGAATCTGCCCTTAATTGATGCTTTCTGTGATATGTAGGCAGTATTCTTATCTATCCCATGTGTCCATTTAAGTGTGTTAATGATTTGTAAATTCTTTTTGTTAAAGCAATTTTACCTTTCTGTTACAGATCAGATGGAGTGAAAGGGGCTGTGATAGGGATAGATTTAGGTACCACAAACTCCTGTGTAGCAGTTATGGAGGGGAAGACTGCAAAGGTGATAACTAATGCAGAAGGTGACCGGACAACCCCCTCTGTTGTTGCATTTAGTAAAGGTGAGAATTATATTATTAGTGGGAAATTCTTACACTGTACATAACTGTACTGTACAATTTTCAAATGATTTCATCCTTGTATCTTTGTAAAATTTTCACCTCATTATTCTGTATGTCTCGTCTGTCTCTTTACCTGATTCAGATATACTAGTCTAAATCTTTGAATTGCCATTCTAATGCTATGAACATGAAAATTTTGCAGGAAATATGTTAAGCCAGCTTTGTTCCCAAAATATGAAAAACTGTTTCCATGTTTTGAACACCTTCAAAGGGAAGGTTTCTTTCAGAAAGTGGTAGGTGCCTTTAATATCTTGAAGTTAGGTAGTTGTATTGATGTATTATTCCTCACTCTGTGTTGGATACACTTTGTGTTTTAGAACATCAAAGAGTAAAGAAGAATTGCTCACCTGAGTAGTTCTCCTCGAACTAGCTCAGTATTGCGGGTTCCAACATTTTTATGTTTTATGTCAAACCTGGTGGGCCTAGTGTTTAATACATCCTTATCAGAAAAAGAAAAGGCTGCATGATTTCATGGAATACCCATGATCATTGTTGAGAAATTTTACATATACTTATATGTTATTCCATTTAAGGAACTTCTTGATGGTTACTCTTGTCCAGTAGGTCTCTGATAGTAATGCTAAATTAGGATTTAAGTTAGCCTTTTAGAGTGTTTGTTTTTCCAGCAAGAGCTTGTAGCTCATATTGGTGAGAAGGTTCAAACATTTTTGATTTTAAGAAGTAAAGTGTGGCTTACAGTCAGCATTTTACTTTTTTTTTTTTTTAAGTGAAATTTGTTTGGGGAATAGCTAAATGAAGAAACTCCCTTGAAACCCTGAGTGAATTTGTCTTAGTAGGAAACAGTAAACCGGCTACCTTTAGGGCATATCTGCATGCACAAATATCTTAAGCATCTAGCACAGGGAGTATGACAACATTGGGTGCAAGGCCCTGTTGTTTTGAGCAGTACAGGTTTAGGTATTTTGGCACATGGATCTGAACTTTCTAAAAGTTTTGTACAATATATTATATGTCTTAATTTATTTTGGTCCAAGCTGATACCATTGTCTGAGTTACCTGAATTTCAAAACTTTTGATATTTCTTTTTTTTAAGTTACTTTACCAGTAACAGGGATGTATGGTTATCTTTTATCGTATTGGTAACAGGGACTCAAGGTTATCTTTTATCTTCTTTAGCATGCAAGTTAGTTGTAGCCACCAGATAGTTATTAGTCAGTCAATATTGTTTTTAGTTGAAGATAGGTTAACCAGTTCTTAGTTGCAGGTGCTCTTAAAGATTTTCTGAAGCACAGTGTTTAGTAGGTATGTAGAATGAGAAGGAAATTTTGAATGTTAATGTTATTTTGTTTGCTAAAGTACCTTTCTCTGTGTTTGGAGGTTTTGATGATATTTCCTTTCCCTTTACAATATTTTTGCTTTTATCAATAAGTAGTGTTATTTTGTTTGCTAAAGTACTTTTCTCTGTGTTGGGAGGTTTTGATGATATTTCCTTTCCCCTTACAATATTTTTGCTTTTATTAATACGTAGTGAGGTATTAATGAGCCCAGCTGAGTTTAGAGGATATTTTCAAAACCCAATGTAATTGCAGATCACCTTTGGCTTTCATTTATAGCATGCTTCTACATGACAGAAGATTGACATCTGTAGCACAGAAGTGTTAATGCATATCACATAAGATTATTGAAAATGTTTCTACACTTTGAATGCGTTGGCTGTTAACTGTGTGGTTTTTGGCATTAGTTAAACATTGCTATACTATACTGAAGTAGTTTTCTTTCAGATGGAGAACGTTTGGTTGGCATCCAGGCAAAACGTCAAGCAGTAACAAATGCTGGGAATACATTCTTTGCCACCAAGCGTCTTATTGGTAGAAGATACGATGATAAGGAAATTGTTAAAGACAGGTTAGATACTGTTGACTTTTTACATTTGTAAAATCTGCAACATTATGGATACCCACATGTTATTCAAAGATTGCTTGAAATTAGCTAAATATGTATGATTATCTGTTGTACGATACTGAAAATTTGTTTTATTCGTAGGGACACTTTACCTTTCAAGATAGTTCGTGCTAGCAATGGTGATGCATGGGTAGAGGGTGATGATGGCAAAATGTACTCCCCATCTCAGATTGGTGCTTTCATTCTTATCAAGATGAAAGAAACTGGAGACTCGTACCTTGGCACTCCTGTTAAAAATGCAGTCGTCACAGTACCAGCATATTTTAATGACTCTCAGCGACAGGTAAATGATCTTGCATATCCTTTATGCTGATATCTAGTAATCCATCTGTAACTTTGTAGAAGGGATTTTCCAGTAAGAACCCCTTTTCTCAGGCAAGCCAGATACCTAAACAATGTAATTTGGAGATAGTCTTATTTTTTTTGAGAGAGAGAGTTATATCTTGTTGGATGTTAGATTAGACCCAAATTTGTAATGAGCCATCATGAAGTGCCTCGTACTTGCTTGTTTTTTCTGTATTTACCTGTTTTCTATAAATATACTTATTTTGTGTGGTGGGGATGAATTTCACACCTTCCCACTTCATGCATATCCTAATAATATTTATAGCCTATATTTCATGATAAACAAAAGCATCCAAACTTAGCACTTATCAGTTAATCAGTTTACTCTTGATTATTCAGGCTGAGACTGAACTTCATTCATAATATCACTTCCATAGAAGTACCACACTTTACCTGATCAGTTCATGCCCTTGATACTCAAATGTGTATTACCTGATCAGTTCATGCCCTTGATACTCAAATGTGTATTACCTCATGCCTTCATTGGCTTGCTTACTTACTTCATTGTGCCTCCTCTTTTTAGGTCTCCAAATATATTCTGCCAAAAGGTCTGCATAGCCATACCAACTGAATTTTCTTATATCCATCCACCCCTCTTGTGATTTTCTGTTATCTCCTTTATATTTATTTTTTATATAATCCATGTCTGACAGTACAAATTTGTTTTATCCTACTCCAGCTGTTACTTTTAACATGGCTGACTAAGAAAATCAGGATTTATACCTGTACATAGGCTTTGGGTAGTTGCTCCTTCATGGATTCTTGCTCATACTTCGTCTAAATTCTTTCCATTCATGAGAATTATTAGTGAATATTTCTGTATGATTTTAAATTTAGTTTCTCCATTTACCTTTCCTTTTGATTGTAACCCTTCAGTTGGATGTTAGTGCAGCTCATTGTCTCTTGAAAGTGAGAAACAGGCTTTGTATGCATTTCGTTACAGAAACCTCATCCAGCAAAAATCCTCTTATGGCCCTCTTCCGATTTCATTTTTTTCGAATAGTGAAATGACACATTGAATATGTGGGCAGTGTTCTTTATCCCTATCAGTTTTTTAGGATTATCCACATAAATTTGATTATTTATGCCAAATTAGTCATACATGTTTTTGTTCCAATTTTTTTAAGTAACTGACCAGCACTACAGTTATTTTACTGTTTTTGTCGGTTGCTGAAACTTTGGATTGCCACTTTGATGTGTTTAGGACATGTTAGATTTTAACTGATTGTCAGTCAGCCTATTACTTTCCTAAGCTTTTGTTAATAGCTAAACTCTTAGCCAAGGTATCTCATCACAGAAAGTGTTAGTTTTCATGAAAAAATCGAGGTTTGATAGCGATGTTGATGTATGATTCCCCTCACTGTGTTTTGTACACTTTGTGGTTTTAGAGCATCGCAGAGTAAAATAGGATTCTTCACCCGTGTAGATTTCCTAAATCTAGCTCGGTTTTGCGGGTTCTAACATTTTTATAACCCAAGTAAAATCTGGTAATCATGCTGGTGTTTGAGAAATGTCAGAGAGAGTGGCCTGAACTTACAGGAAAGTTGGAAGGGAAATGAGACGAGCTGTGTCATAAATGGGGGCAACGTGTATTCAACTATCATTCGAATCCATGCATGTGTTCAGGCCACTATTCTTCTTGTTGCCATATCCACACTTGGATACCTAAAGCAATACACCTCTTGCAGGCCTTACCCATTTAATTCAGCTCTTATTCCTCTTAGCCTTCCCCATTTGATCCCACACAAACCATCCTCTTACACACCACTAGTGCATCCTGTTACCCTACTTTTATTGAATTTATATTTCTTTTCTGCGTAGGATTTGAATATGTGAATTTGTGTTTTAGGCTATTGTTTTCAAGCTTGTAAAGGAAAGGGATGGTTTTTTATAAAAGAATTTCAGTGATATAGGTAATTAACGAATTGTTCATTAGTCGATAGCACAAGGTAATACCATAGAAGCTAGAATATCTCATGACATGCAATTTATTGGTCTGGTAATTTTGAAGATGAACCTTTAATTTAATGCATGTTTGAAATGGACATAATCAAAGTACATTGATTGTAGATACGAAATGTCGTGTAGAGTTCTTTAAATACTGTAATTGTAGCACTCATTGGTTACATATGTATTATGTCAGTGTTGTAAAGACAGTCCTATCCTTTTTGTAATACAAAACTTGTGAAATTAAGTAAGTCTTATAAACATTCTCATGAAATAACTGGAACAGGAAAAGTATAGTTAAATATGAATGCATCATTGGAAAAGACTTAAATTTGTAGAGACCTTGGAATTTGCAATTACCACCATTTCTGTCAGAATGATAGTTTCATGTTATCCCTTCCCTTCACTTGCTTGTTGGGTTATGAATCCCTAGTTCTGGAGAAAGAATGTCTGCTAAAGGGACTCGCTTAGCTGCATTCTTTCTAATCCATTTAGGTAAGAATGGAGTTATTGATTATATAAAAAAAAAATTATATTCCCAAGAAAGTGAAACTATTAATGTGGTCTGAACTATTTTAGTATACTTTTAACTATTTCTTTTTATATAGCGTGCTGCTTATTCCAGGCGACAAAGGACGCTGGACAGATTGCTGGTTTAAATGTTTTACGAGTTATAAATGAACCAACTGCAGCAGCTTTAGCATATGGAATGGACAAGACTGATGATAAAGTGTAAGTATGATGTGTCCCCCAACCAGTAGTGGCACTGCCACAAGCAGCATATTTGATATTTTTCTTTACATATTTGAATGGTCATTTGCTAAATTTGGGATTGTAATACATGGAGATGCATGCTGTTATTACCATAGTTTGTAGATATGCATATACATACAAAACTCTGCTGAGCTTTTAAAAATGTTCTAGGTAACACCAGGACTGTTTCATAGAAATAGGTCGTGAGGTATTGATAAGTAAATGTACATATAGAAAATGAACTTAGGGGATATGTTTTAAGAATATTTGAGAATTGCTTGTACATAGTTTATAATGGGTTATTGATATATAAAGAATGCATTTTAAAAGCTGTGATCAATCAACTGACAAAGTCAATATGACTGCTTTATTTGGTTAGTGCTCATTGGCTTCAGGGCTTATGACTTAGAAGATGTAAGATTGATAAATGGGCAGGACATACTCCATTTCAGTGAATCTGAATGTTATGTAAGGTGTAAATTTGTTTCATAATGGAAAGAAATTACTGAATGTCATTGATATAATTCTTTTACCCTCCATTATGTTAGTCTTGATATTCAGGATGCGCATTGTATGCAGCATATTCCCAAAAACCTAAAAGAAAATTCTCAAGTTAAGTTTATAATGAGTAAAACTTAATTTGATATATGAAGATGTGTGCTTCAACCAGATCAAACATTGTTTATGTCTGATGAATGCCCTTTAGTTTATACTGCTACACTTCATAGTTGGTGATTATATATTAAAAAAATTAATCAATTTGTGTTGAAAAATTGGCTGGTGTTCTAAAACAATGCTTGGGATGCTGCTACAGTCATTAATCTCTGCATATACTCATATGGCACATTTGCAGTGAACATAAAGATAAGTACTAAGTAGTATGCTGTTTAAAGATAGGTACCAAATAGTATGCTGGTTTTTCTCAGCCATAGGGAACAGAATGTTACAACCCAAAAGCAGCAAAAGGTTAAACTAGCTGTATATATTTACGGTAGAGTTTGTTTATGGAAAATATGTATGTTATTTTTCCCTTTCCTTTCTTTACAGCATAGCTGTGTATGATTTAGGAGGTGGTACTTTTGATATATCAATTTTAGAAATCCAAAAGGGTGTATTTGAAGTGAAATCCACCAATGGAGACACATTCCTTGGTGGAGAGGACTTTGACAACCACCTTCTTAACTTCCTGGCAGGAGAGTTCAAGAAAGAAGTAAGTGTGTCCATCTGCATTTATTGATGGTGTACTACAAGCATTTTACCTATTTATTGATCACTTTTGTACAAATATGATGAAAGAAATCAAGTTTTAGTGTTTGAATCTGAATTATCTTATGAATGTCTATTTGATATATGTGATTCATAATGCACTGAAATCACAGTCATGCCTCTCAGACCATATTTTGATTTCCCTAGACTGCTTCATATGCCCAGGCTCATTCCATTGTGATAGCACAACTCTTATATACCTTGATGTCTCGATACATTTTATCTTGTGCGTGTTTCTTACCCTCCTGAACGTTCAGGTCTTCATGTCTCAAAGGCTCTCTCACTCCATCCCTCCATCTCCTCCTGTGTCCCATTCCCCCATGCTCTCTCCACTTCTAACATATCTTTCATCGTAAGTTAGTCCCTCTTTGCTTATATCTAGGCTATTTTAGCACACCTTGGTTAGTTCTTTCAATCATGCTTTGATTACCAGAAGTCTCACTCTTACATTCTTATTTATGCAATCAAATATTTTCCCAAGGCATTTTATATTTTCCCTCGGTCCACCCTTCTCTCTTCATGCATTCAGGGTCCAAGATTCTCATGTACACAACATTGTTGGGATTACTGTACTTTCAGACATACATAGTTTTGCATAAACTTACCTATGTTTCACACTCCCTAGTGCATCCTTGATTTTAGCCCCCTTTTCCACAATATGAGTGACTAGTTCCAACCTTTGCTATTCATTGTATGTAAATCACTGCTTTTCATCATATTCCTTCCCATTCAGACAATACTCAGCATCCTGTTTCATCCCCCTGCTGCATATCATTACCTTACTCTCATTCCCTTCCTCTCATCTTTCTCATTTTACATGCTTTCCTAAACACTGTTCGTAGCTCCTGGAGTTTACCCCAGAGCTTTCATCCTCACATAGCATAGGATTCATATCCTTGGATTCCCTAACCCCTGTATACCCTAGATCTCCTTATCTCAAAGACCCTTGCAGTCACTTGGCTCACCACCCTGTTACCATGGTGACTAAGATTCATGTTATTTCTTTCTAGATGTGTTAGTAGGTTGCTAATGATGTGTACTGGTAATTGGTAGAAGCAAACATCAGCAGGGGTTTCTTATGGAAATGGGAAGATTTAAATCACCTTGAGTGAGAGCAAGCTGGTAAGGGTTGCGAGAAGACAGAGGAAGCCTCTGCAAATACTGCAATAGAGTTGCTGTCTACCAGTGGTCTGTTAAAGGGAAGGTGCTAAAGGCTAAGAAGTGGCATTGGAGTTCACTAGTTATGGTAACTATATTGCCATGGCCACTCCCTTAAGGGAGCTCCAGTTGGAACTGGTGCCAGATAGATAAGGAGCCATTTAAGGGTGTAATTGTGTACTGAACCATTAAAATGTGTGTTTTTTGTTGTATTCATTGGGGAGGTGGAATTTGTAAGTATAGGTTGAGAGAGCAGGAGAGGATATGTTGAAATGTTTTGGACATATGGAATGAATGAGTGAGGAAAGGTTGAGCAAGAGGATTATGTCAGGTGGAGGGAACAAGAAGAGGGAGACCAAATTGGAGGTGGAAGATGGAGTGAAAAAGATTTTGAGTGACCAGCTTCTGAACCTGCTGAAGAGTGAGAGGCATGCAAGGAATAGTGAATTGGAACGATTTGGTATACCACAGTCAGTGGGCTGTCACTGGGGAGAACCAGGGCAACGTGAAATGACTGGGGTAAACCATGGAAAGGTCTGTGGGTCTTGGATATGGATAGGGAGGTGTGGTTTCGCTGCATTACACATGACAGCTAGAGACTCTATATGAGCAAGTGTTATATACATACAGTGCTTTGAAACCAGATCCTTCCTGCTAATGGCATGAGTCTTATTGTTGCAGCAAGGTGTAGATGTTACTAAGGATACTATGGCTATGCAGAGACTCAAAGAAGCAGCAGAGAAAGCAAAAATTGAATTGTCTTCTTCCACTCAGACAGATATCAATCTTCCATATTTGACTATGGATGCTTCAGGCCCAAAGCACATGATGTATAAGGTAAGAAGGGCATTTCGTGAGATTGATTTTTTTCTTTCAGTGTGTATTCGCAGATTTAACAAGTATTGTTTGTAAACTGTAATTAACAGCCAAAACTAATGTTATTGCACTGAATTAAGAAAACTGCCTTTGTTATTGGTAAAATTGTATGTGTTGATATATAGTACTGAATATGATCTGATCTTATCAGTATTGTGTGCTTGATAAAAAGTTTATTCTGAAATAATGAACTTTCCCTCTTATTTGATCATCATTTCCTGCTATTGAGTGGTTGCACAATCAACAGATAATGAAATAGCTTTATTTTTTTCATCTTCCTTAATCTTATAATTACCTTATTTTTTTAATTAGATATCCCTTTTACAGGTATTGTTGATATTGCTTGCTACACATAATCAACCGTTCCTCCTTCACAATTGTACAATATATTCCTCTGATTAGGTTTGTTGTGCATCCTTTAGCTGAAGCTAGGCAACAGATTTGATTTTACTATATTGTTGGCATTAGCATTCTTTTTTTTTTTTTCTTAATAATGAAGGGAAAACAATAGGTCTTTTTTTGAAACCCCTTTACCCATTAAGAATTGCTTGTGTTGTCAGGTGATATTCGTATGTTATCACCAGGATTTATTCCTAATGAATTAGGAACAAGACTATTAAAGGGGGATGTATGATACTCAGTCACAGATTATATTTAATGTCAGGTGAGAATGATAGATAAATTGTATTTTGTGTGCTTTGTCATTGTATTGTGTTTGGAGCTGCAGCTGTAGTCTTCAGCCACTTTAAAAATCATATTGGCATATAGAGTGAAAGATTAAGATATCACTAAGTTGATATGAAATTGTGTCATTTAAATACCCAGGACGAGGGTTGATGAATTGTGTGAACAGAGATCCTAACTTAATGCATCTGATGAACATGAAATTGAAAGACCAGTAGCTTGTAGATTGTAAATAGTTGCATTTTTCTTCAACCTATTTGCCATTTTGAATTTTTGAGTTCTACTTTTTAAGTAACTTGTGTTAAAGTAAAAGTAACACGTGTTCTCTTCAAAAGTTAATATTTTCATGATGTCATCCTTTCAGGAGACATTGAAAAATGCTTCATGGGAACAAATATTTGGAATCCCCAGAATTTCATTTGATATACTCATGACCTTGATGTAACTATCCTAGGAAAACATAATTTTTGAATCGGAATGCTGAAAAGTATCATATAACACAATATCTTTTCAAGGGTCTATTGTTTGCAGATGCACATTTATATGTTTAATAGCTGAACTCCAATTTCTTTCCAACAGCTTTCCCGCTCCAAGTTTGAAAGCATTGTGGATAAATTGATTAAACGAACTGTTGATCCCTGTATTAAGGCCCTCAAGGATGCAGAATGTGCAAAATCTGACATTGGTGAAGTTATCTTGGTTGGTGGAATGACACGGATGCCCAAGGTAGAATATGAGTGTTCTCTTTTGTTGAAGAATTTTGTTGCATTTTTTTTTTTTTTTTTTTTTTTTTAGAGATGTAAGTTGTATGTTTTGCGATTGTGATGTGCCTGAAATTGATTTTATACATCATTTTGCGTATTTATCAGAGTTTGTCAGGTTTTACATTTGTATGTATGGTAAGACTTTAATTTTGTCTATCATGTATTCATCTAGCAAATAATAGCTTTTTGGTATCTTTGTTATAGGAGATACTTTGGAATCGCTTAGTCGATCATTAGGGGTCGCCTCCAGGTTTAGTGAAGATGAATTTGACCTGATTCATATGAGCCGGGTCAAATGCATCTAACTATAATCTGTAGAGAGTTGTTTTCCAGTATCTAAAGATTTCAGTAACATATGACCCTTGATTTTTAATTTGGATTTTGCCTTATTTATTTACCTTATAAAAGGTTTTACCTGGAACTTTAGACAGTTTCTTAGCATGTAAAGTATTGAATGGCATAAGACCCATACCTTAAGTGTTGGCTTGGCAGGTATTATGAATATATTCAAATTAGAATTTTTTCCAACTTCAAAGCTGTTTAATTACAAATAGTGTTATCTTAGTAACCTACAGTTTCTTAATGAGTTTGACTATATTTAGTATCATGTTCAAATTAACAGGTAGCTCCTTGGAAAAGTAATTGAAGTACATGATGAATAGTCGGGGATCTATCACTCATTTGGTGGAGATACACACACACAAACTCTGCTTACTATACTGTATATAATGTAGCTAGTGTGACCTATGATTGTTGGGTGTGTATAGACTTGGTAACTCCACTCCAGCAATTTACACAAACATTTCACAGCTGCAACCCCCTTTCTGCTTATGACAAGGTTATAAGATATCAACAAAGAATTTGACACTTCCTGACATGACCCTCCACAAATAAGTGATGAACCATCTTTGTTTTTGGCGCTCAAGCTATCATTCACATAGGCTTCACCACTAAAATGCTAAAACTAAAACTGTAGTGGGATGCCCCTTGAGAGATGTTTTCTCTCACTTTTCATTCTCTTCCTTCATAATCTCCCATCCCCTTCAACTGCAGTGGAGCATCTCATATGCAGATATCTCATAATCTCATGACAACTCAAGCAACAACAAATGTGCAACATTGCTTCTTGCAGTTAGAGCACTGGGCCCCAGAAAACCAAATTTTTGCATTTGCACAGAAATCTGTGTTCACCCCTTTCAACTAGCACAGATACGAATCCAACCTGGACCATGCCACAACCTTGAAGGGTCTGCCACTACCGCTGACAGAATACCAACCATGCAATACATATATAATGTATACTCCCCACATCACAATTGCAGAGGTCACAAACATAGAGGCCCTCCAAACACTGGCAATAGTTTTACACAAGGAAAAGAATCCCTTCGTATCATTTACAGCTTATTTGTTTATCCGCTCCACCTTAAACTACACCCAACGTGTCTTGTCATCTGGTATTTTATAAGCAGATGCAACTTGGCTGCAAACTGTGTAAGATTAAGTTTTTCGGAACAAGCCCTGGTTACTCGGCAACCAGAAAATTTCATAAACTCGGAAGAAACAAAAACCCATTTTTATCTTACTACACTTGGCACTGAATTCCCTGTAAGAACACTAGACTTATCCACACCATAACCCACCACCTACCCACAAGTAGATTATATAAACTTATTCCTTCTTCACACTTCAGCAGCTTAAGATCACATATCCTTCCCCTAACAAATGATGCGAAATGAAACCTAAACCTCCACACTTGAAAGGGCTTTATAGATTTTGTCCTCTTCTACTTTGCATAGTTGAAGCATCTTTTAAGACCAGGGTTTCCATTCAAACTAGTAGTATAAGTAATATGCACATGGTGA
>JAUUDY010519108.1:0-10204 GCA_032361765.1 Panulirus inflatus | reverse complement strand
AGGAGATGAGGCGCTGCTAGCAACCTCCATCCCAGAGAATCCTGAAGCGACTGATAAATTATTGGGAAGCGTGGCTGGGTTAGCCACTCAGCCATCATTTCCCACAAGACTTCGCGAATATCCAGATTCACCGGGTGTAAGCCTTCCGAGGCAGAAGTCCATTACTATGATAAATGGCGCCAGAGGTAAAAAAAAAATGGCGTTACTTATAAAGCTTCCCAGCCGTATTTCTTCCATATATATTCGTGAGTGGCGGGAGTACTTTGAATATTGGTTTATAAAGGTAGAGCATGCTCTGAATCCTTCTTGTTGCAACATATCTTTGTTTTTCATTTATTTATAGATGGCTGAATCTGTTAGTAATCATATATTTGTTAAGTAGAAGGGGAGTTAGCACATGCGTGTGTGTGGACGATATTTTTGTATGGACAATTTAACATATGTTACTTTCAACATATATCGTCGTGATCACAGGTACCTTTCAGAGAAATAACTTAACACTGAAAGTCTTATCATAAACCAATTATATTTTTCCTAACGCAACTGTATGTGGTTTCCTTCTTATAAGCGCTAATCATTGGTCTTGGGAAATAGATAGAAAATATGCATTTCATATACAAGTATTGCTTGCACGTTGAGAATGACGAAGAATTTGGCCTCTTGTCAAGTTCACACTACATTACTACAGCAAAACGTCACCAGATCGATCCCACAAGAGCACAATATATAGTAATGACTATCATCCTGAGCCCTTGTCTCCATACAGGAGATTCATGACCTCATTACTGGTAATTACGGCTTAATTACTGCCGCCTGACCAAAATTTTCTCATAACTACTACAGAATGAGGACGACAGAGGAGGTTATAACCATAACATTATTCATAATGGTGATAGCTGTAATATTATTCATAATGATAATTTCTACTTACATATCTCTTGCTTTGTGGGTTTTACCTTCTTTTCTGTTTATCTATTTGCGTGTGTGTTCATGTGTAGTGAAGAACTGACCTTCATCATCGTATATGGAAGAGTTAGCTGACACAAGATTATCCAGACTTAAGATTCTAATTCTGCTTGTTCCTCTGTATCAGTGGCCAAAGGCATAGCTGACCTAAATCATCTATGTGGTGGGAACTTGTGTTGTCTTTATAAGTTATCATACTCAGGAAACGTTCATTCTCAGTCCTTCATTATGCCATCTGATACATGACAGCCAAGGTTGGGTGGCATTAAGGTTCACAAGACCAAGTATCAGGAATTATAAAGTGTTCAAGATATCGGAAAAGGTTGAAACCTTCCAAAATGTGTAACTATCTTATTCCTTACTGAGTGAATTCCACCACCTTTCATCCTGTTGGTTTGTTGCTTCTGTAAAAACACCTCCAGAGTTGTAGCCATAAAATGTGACAAAATATAAATCATACCACGCCCACCTTCAACTGACTTTGGAGTTTCGTTATATAGCAAATCATAAACTGCTGATCAAATATACATCATTGCCTTATAAGACACATGAAAATCTTCTTCATAGGCTTAAATATAGACTTAAGGGTCCCAAGACAATTTTTAGAACCACAGAAGACAACGTTTGGAACCACAGAAGACAACGTTTGGAACCACAGTAGACAACGTTTGGAACCACAGAAGACAACATATGTTTCACTCACCATGTAATAATATGAGCCATGTATACTGACTGATCATTCATGACCATGTGTCTGCAGGAGGCTGAGGGTACCTTCAAGCCAGGAAATCTTCGTTCATCTTAACGTATAATTACTGGGCGTCCCTGAACGTTAGCCGATGCCATATGAAAGAAAAGGGACGGTGGAAAACCACTGGGGACGACTCTGTTAAAAAATGGAGGGTGGCGGATTGTAGAGGCAAATGCCCCCACCTCTCACACCATGAATTATTTGGTGTTACACGACCAGTTTCCGTGTTAGTCTCTGAAAATGGTGTGACTCACAGTTTTAAGGCTTTTGTATTACACGAACAAGACAAAACGAAAAGATAGGAAAGACACATCTCGGAATGTGCTGAAGGAAACGTCAGGTGACAACAGTTCTAAACCCTCACACATGTCCCATGTTCTACTGCCACTCAGACACCGAATGATGATGATCATAATGATTATGCTAATAGTGATAACAATAATGATAATAATGATAATGATGATAATAATAATGATGATAATGATGATAATGATGATGATAATAATAATAATAATAATAATAATAATAATAATAATAATAATAATAATAATAATAATAATAATAATAATAATAATAGTGATAATAATAATGATAATAATTATAATAATGATAATGATAATAATAATGATAATCATACTAGCAAAGGGGTTTGTAAGGTATGGTCACTTCTAAATCAAATTACGTACACACAAACAGATATCATCATAGATTATATTGTCATGATATTAATGATTAATGACAACTACTGTTACTAGATACCATTATCATTATTATCATGGATGCTCCTTGAGGTCCCGTCCAGTGGACGAGTCAGGTTTCCTGAGCGCTGCTTCATTTCCATAGAAGCGGGTTCCTCTGGCGGGCTACACATGGAACCATCAAAGACAAGTGCAGTCTGGTCAACCAGCAACCACAGTGGCACGTCAAATATACTTCTATATTTCAACCATCTTGCTGCATGAGACTCCAAACATTTTCCTAACAGTACCTTCCTTGGTGTATTTGGTAATGCAGGGAAATCAACCTTCTTATGTTAATTCATATTTTAGACTTTCAAGCAAAGTTTTGCTTGAAACAATAGAAAAAAATCACTCCCTTCTGTAAGATAATCACTATCACGCAAGTTACTGGTGACATAGCCAAAGACACCAAGGAATCAGCACACCTTTTGGCCTACATACAGAGGTGAATTCAAGGTACATTTCACCATATGATTTCTTAACAAACAACAGTCTTCAAGAAAGTCGCAGTCAACCCCTGGGAAGAACCAAGCACTACCCGCCTCTCCTCACCTCTCGCCATCATTATCAATTAAAGACAGTGGAGGTGCCCTCTCCCAGGATCAGAGCTGACACACTGAATCCGCTCCAGGGTCTAGCTCAACCAAAGTCAAATTAAAAGTGCAAAATTAATTCGTCGAACACATAGTTATGACCACTGACTACGACGCTACGACCCTTGGCTATGATAACATGGCTCTGAGTTCACCCTTCAGGGTCAGGCCAGATGCCATGCCTTCACCTAAAGGTCACAGTATCATGATCAAAGGTCGTGCTGTCGTGCTCAAGGGTCGTACCATTTCGTTCAAGGGGATAAGATAACCCACTTTAGATCAGATGGAGCCGCCAGGCTAGGCTCTAGCTGTTCATTATTATTGCTTTTCAGTGAATTACAGTGTGAGTAAAGGTGTAAAAAAGATGTCCATTTAGTTGTACAATAAGCCTCACAAAGTTTAAGATAAATGGGAAGAAATATGCAACAGTAGAATGATCAATAGAGATGAACAAAAATCTTCTGAAAACGGTAACTTAACTAAAGCCAGAACGAACCATATTTCGTAAGGAAACAAGAAGAATCAGCCTAGGTGACAGAACAAAATCACATTTTGTCATTCGTAAAGCTGATGGAAAAGTTGCAGGACCAGACCACATAACGCCACCATCTACGAGCGAACGTACAGTGGTGTATCTCAGTCTACGTTATCGCTTATCATCACGTTAATCTCGGATCAGACCAGAGGTCATCTTAACTGGACGCTCATATTAACCATATCCAAATTTGACGATACTGGTTTTTCACCTGACCCATATATGGAAGAACAAGAGGAACAGGACATAAGAAAGAGAAAAATAGCCATAACAAAAATTATAATATAATCCGTTGTAAGGAAAGAAACAGAAATATCTTGATAAATCCAGAAATCACTGCCACAATAAATCTCATCTATTTACCTTGATCTTATGGTTCATTTGAGCCCGGGGGTAAAATGTTCTCTGACCTCAATCCCACGTTCCTTGCCCGGCGTAATGTCATATTCACATCCACCAGATAACGTGAACCAGGACACGACAACAAACACTCCCTGGGAAGAATATTTGTAAAGTGTTTTCTTTAAAACATCTAACAATGTTCTTATTACATGATTAATGTGCAAAAAAGTCAATTACCTTTGTAAGATGTGACAGAGGGAGGTAATAATCATCCTCCGTTTAGCAGGCATCATCGCCCGAGGTGTGTAAGTCTACGGGAGTTACTTGCCACAACAGACGCCTGACTTTTACACATCATGTGAGGAAGGGGAAACGTGTCTAAAAACTCCACGACAAGACTTTCTCATGTAGTCAGTGGCCAGTAAATGATAATAAGGCACGTAGCTCAAAGTGTGTGTGCTGGGCGCCGTCCAGTTACCTCGGAGACTTGGGTACGATTCTAGACTTTTTTCCCCTTTTTTGATACACACATTCGTTTCCACATTAATTTCTCAAGTATAATGCATTTTTAATGTATGAATGTGTTCACTGTGATCATATGATGGGTCAGGTTCAAGAAAAGTTATATTTTGCTTCAGCTTAGATGTAATAAGATTGTTTCACAGACTGAAAATATCTCACTTACTTTACGAATGTCTGGTACGGACAATCTTGTTAACTTTTAACATGATTTTTGGAAGCACAGAAAACATTTAGCTCTCACCATAAACCAGGAGGGTAAGGCCCACTACCATCGTTATCAATACATTTATCTTGTAAGTAGCACCCGTGAGCCAGACCTCCAGACTTCACTGATTTAATCACGAAGCAAAACGTAAGAAGAAAGATAATTTGATAACAGACATTAACGAGACTAACATATATTTACTCAGAGATCAACAAGACTCTTGCTTATCCCTTTAAGTGCGAAGGTCCGACTCACAGGTACGGCGATATTGACCCTTGAGCACGGCGGAACAACAGCTTGAGGTCGACGGTACGCCTTCAGTGTTAAGTCCTGACGCTTGAGCTAAACATTAAGGCTCAGGTCAAGGTTCACCGCCTCATACTCAAGTACCATACCTTCGTGCTCATGGGACGTACCCTCACGTTCAAGGGTCGCAAGTTGTACATCAGAGGATTAAGACAACAGAAAAATTTCACTACGCGTAATTTTTCCATAGGATCAGGATGGATCAAATCAATGAAAGCCTCTGAAATTCTCATCTTATCTATTCTATTTACCTTTATCATTTTTTCTTAGATCTTTTTCCCGTGGGCCGAAAATAACACACCACTAAAACTATTAAAACCTTTCCCTGCTCCTGATGGTAACATAAGGTGGGGAATGGAACTGGCAAGTTTCCCGGTTGGAAAGTATTTATTGCAGTGTTTTTAAACCCGGCGAGCGTAACTTTTTCAAAGTTAGTTCGTTCCTTTTTGTCTTAATTGTTTGGCTGTCTTTTACTATTGGGATGTGTGGAGTTTTATAGCCTTCCTTTATATATAATATAGTACTTTTAGGCTTATAGATCACAGTGATATCAACGGTTGCCTATTTTTGTGTTTGTTTAAGGTCGACAACAAAAGCCTCTGGAACTGTAGTCTAAATCTATGTAAAAATGTAAGAAAATCGTCTCCTTGTATGGGTTGGCCGATGATCTCAGCAACTACTGACTGTGTTCTCTCGTACCTGCCAGGAATCTCTAGTAACAGAACCGTTCTTCACTAACTAAACCCTGGAAATATTAGAGAACTGCTAAGAGTGAATGGGTATAGCACAGGTATCTTAAGACATCATTCTAGAGAATAAAGATGAGTATTACGAATGTAGACATTACGCATACATACATAACATACATATATGCATACATACATACATTCTAGTTTCTGTGTCTGTGTCTGTGTGTTGTGTCTGTGTATAATGAATGCACATACCCAAATGTTTACAAATACAAAAAAGCAAATATTCACAAATAGAATCTTCCTTCTCACACACGCAGCAGACAGACGAATGGGCAGCTGGTGCAATACCCCGGCAGCCTGGGAACAACAGAGTCTAAACTCCTCGCCATCACAGACTCTGCCGGAGGGAGACCCGACCAATTCCCGACAATCACCCTCGCGTTACATAAATGTCAACAGCGAACGGCAAAGAACGATATGTGATCCATTTTTCCCCCCATGATGAGTTGGAGTCGGGGTCGCTTTCGGTGATGATAGAGCAGTGGGCTTTTTACCGAAATATGGACGAGGAGGAGACGGAATTCGGGGCTTATATAGATAGCAATTTGCATGGGAATTGCTTATACAGAAGAGCCCGTTCGATTGTATGAGAAAAAGAGGAGAAATTAGGGCACGCTGAAGCGACGGAGTGTCAAAAATGATGAAGATAATTAGAGCTCGTAAGGAGCTGGATGACGTGGGGGGGGGGGGTAGCTCAGGAACGTGGGTGGGAGCAACGAAGGAGATGAGACGGAAGGTGTTGTTGGGTCAGGATGAAGCGGAGAGGGAGACGAGACAGGCGGGGTGGGGAGGCATTACGAGAGATTGAGAGAGGAAAACTGAGGACGATACAGAAGCAGCAAGATTGGCAGAGAAAAAAGGAGTGTTATGATGGCATGAGATTAAGATACACGGAGAATGACCAGGGAGGAGAGGGAAGTTGAAAGGTGGATGTAACAGTCTCTAAAGGGAGGACTCCTGCCTGGCTGCCCCAGATAACACTCAGGGGACACAGAAGACAGCAGTGTGTTAGTAGAGTGGATGGAAATATGAAAACAAAACAGAGCAAAGTTTGCTGAATGGAACAAAATGGTAGAGATAGAAACAGGATTGAGTGATAATGAACAGAAGGAAGATTAAGCATAGGAATCACTGAGGGAATGGATTGAAGGCTTTCCATAGAAGGAAGAAAGGAAGGAAAGGAAGGGGAAGAACAAAGTGGTCTTCCTGGGAATTAGAATGGTAGGGCAGGTGCGCCTTCTATCCTTTGGTAGCTCATCAAAGCTAGGCCAGCATAGTGTTCCTTTAGGCCTTGAGATAATTACACCACTTTCCACAGGTCCTGTGTCTGCTGCTGCTGCTCCTGGTATTTCTGCTGGTAGTTTCATGTCGTTGTTTGTGTTACATTTGTTACTGCTATACCTGGGGTTATGGGTGTCACTGCCGTTGCTGCTCTATTATCATCTCCACAGTATCTGCTGCTCTGAATCACTGTACTTACTGCTGTGCTACGTCTGTTGTTGCCACGTCTCCTATGATCTTACCGTTATTCTGATGCCGTTGATAGTTGACGTTTTGCCCTCGTTTTGTGTGCCTTTGTTGTTTGAAAACTGAATTATGTTGTTTTTACTTTTAACGGGTTTGTCGATACTACTTTTCCTGTTGTAACTACGACTGTTGCTGTTCTTTTGATAATTCCGTTGTTCCTCTTAATTCATTCATCGTCTTTCCGTTGTTAACAGTACTGCTGTTAAAGTTGATGTTCTTATTCCCATCGTAACAATGATCAACGGTCGGTACTCTGTTATCATTTCTTTTTGTTGTTTCTGGCGTTGTTTATTAATCAATGACGTCATTATCGCCGTTTTTGCCATCGTTATTGTTACATTTGTTGTTGTTGTTGTTGTTTTCGTCATAACAGTTGTTAATTTTGCTTCTTCTGCTACCATTGTTGCATCCGTTGCTGCTCCTGGTCACCGTCGCCGTTGCGTTAACGGCACGGGTAGTGTCTCCCACTCTTCTACCGTTATTTCCACTACAATAGTCGATGTTGTGACGGCAAGTACTGTCACCCTTGTTAGTGCTGCGTTGTTGTTGAGTTCATATTACTGTCGTTGTTATTAAGTCCATATTACTGTTGTTGTTATTGAGTCCATATTACTGTTGTTGCTGCTACCGTTGATACTGTTGAAGATGTTGTCAGTATCATGGTTGTAATTCCCGTTGTAATGTTCCTCAGTCGCCTTATGTTTTCTTGTCTCGTCACGTATCATGATCCTGCCTGGAAATGTGAACTACATATTCATTTATTCGTCTTTCATCGAGAGAATGATTATACAACTTTGGGTCAGTGTAATAATCATTATCGTGTTATTCTTATCACTACACAATATAAAACAATTAGTAAGTAGAAAAGTGGTTGAGTTTATCCCTGCTGGTGAAAAAGGAACTAATTGAATGTCAGGTTTAAATATTAATGTATTTAGTGTAAATATTGCGAGTTTCAAATATTAATCCTGGTTATAATGACCTGGTTAAGTTATGAATGTTTGTGGAGTTGTAGATCTATGCAGAAATCATGGCCACCTCTATGATGGTAATGTTTACAATGGGATGGTAAGATTACGGAAGTGTCCTGAGACAAACAACTACATAATGAAGGCAGCAGCGAACACAGGCTGTGGATGTACAGACCTAAGCCCCCTCGCTCTGCATCACTCCCTTCAGCCTTCATAACTAGGCTGATTCTGTCCTTTAATGGCCTCACGGCCGGCCACTCCATCCCCCGTGAGTGTGTACCTGAAACCCAGAGTGTTGCTGCAGGGAAGCCGTGATCGTATGCAGATGGCTGGCCTACACTGCCGGGGGAATACAAGTCGCTAGTGTGTAGCACAAGGAATTGTTGATAATCGGTGTGTGACACAGAATAGAGAGGGTTATTAGCCTGGAGATCAGGATATTGTAGGTGGTTGTTGCTGTTGTGAGCAAGAGTTTGCATTCAAATGTGGATAAACGAAGATAAGATTATTCTTGACTCCTGACAACAGCACCCGGTCGTTAGTATGTGTATGGTTTAACTAATGACTCGCTCTTACTATGGTAATCTCTGAGACACGCTATCCTTTTCTGCTTATGTTTAAACGTCCAAATGGGAGTCTAGTTTACATATTCAAATTCGCTCTTCCCTCCTGTATTAAGGACGGATAACAATAGACTCCGTCTAATGTTATATGAGATATTTGTATATTTCAAGACAAACAATCATTCTCATGCAGGAAAGCTAAGTGAAAATAATCATCCGAAGCAGAAGCTTGTTCTAAAATGAATGAAGAAAAGATACATTTGCAATTAAAAGAGACGCTTCATTAGCCGTAAAGTGAAATGAAAAGACAGTGTGTTGGAATAGTTCGTCGACTCTCTCTCTCTCTCTCTCTCTCTCTCTCTCTCTCTCTCTCTCTCTCTCTCTCTCTCTCTCTCTCTCTCTCTCTCATATAATATCATATCATAATGGAATATCTGCAGCAAAAAGATGTCACGAATATTAGTATATATAAATAATATATATATTCTCCATCTAAGACTGAGGCAGCTCCGGGGTATGTAACTTTTAATAATGTGGAGTTGCCTATTGAATGATCTTCCCATACAAGTGAGGGTGTGTGAATATGAGACCTTAAATCCGAGAGAAAAGTAGCTATATAAAGTAAAACACCTGTATGGAGGGTAACTGTTCTTCTATGGCAACATCTTGACAGAAGACTAAGTCATATTTTACTGAGGTGACACCAGAGAGGATTGCCTTTTCCTACTGAGGTGTCTTTCCTTGTCTCAAGAGGTAACATCCCCAGAGAGAAAAGGTCTTTTCTAGTAAGGTAACAACTCTAGAGAGAAAAGCTCTTATATTCTAAAGTAACATTCTCAGGGTAAGAAGATGAACAAGTCGTTTCATACAAAGCTCTCGTCTCAAGAGAGGTTAGTTATTTACTAATGACCTCTTACTAAGAGAGAGAGAGAGAGAGAGAGAGAGAGAGAGAGAGAGAGAGAGAGAGATCCCACATCCTCCTATTGTGATCAGACACCTCACGTCTCATCAAACATCAAGTCAGATGAAACATTTCTTTGCGATCTGACATCCTGCGTCCTCCTCCAGACCAAATAACCATCCATCTATGATTAGACATCCAGCCTATCTTCCTTCAACTCCCGCCCCCATCTCATAAAAAAAAATCCCCCCCAACCCACAATTCCAATCCTAAAACTAAGAGAGGAAATGAAATCAGGACCCTTTCATGTTTACAACAATGAGAAAAAAGAACGTACCTCCATTTATTTTCTTTTTCGTTCCTGACCTACATTGTCTGTCTTCCAGACCTGACAAAAGGTATCTCAAAAGCTTTACAAAAATTGTTTAGCAGGAAATGCATCAACAAGATGAATACATTTTCAAGTCCGTCTATATGCTACATTCTTACGTAGAAACAGACAGATATGAGCTCCTCGAATTTCAAATTTA
>JAUUDY010518997.1:0-10544 GCA_032361765.1 Panulirus inflatus | reverse complement strand
CTACCTCGCTAACGCGGGAGACAGCGACAAAGAAAAAAAAAAAAAAAAAAAAAAAAATAAATATATATCCCTTGGGATAGGAGAGAAAGAATACTGCCAACATACTCCCGGCGTGCTGTAGAAGGCGACTAAAAAGGGTGGGAGATGGAGGCTGGAAATCCTCACCTCCCATTTCATTTTACCAAAAGAAGAAAAAGAGAAGGGGGTCAATTGAGGATTTTTTCCTCTACGGCTCAGTCTATTCTTCACAGCTACCTTGCAAACATGAAATGGTGAATATGTATGAAAAGTATACATATATCTTTCCTTTCACCTTATCTTGGTTACGTTCACACTCACTTAAGACACCCTAGCCTTCAAAGAGGATGAGCATTCCCATGTGGTTCCTCCTCCGTTCCATCTTTTAGAAATTGAAATACATGAAGGAGACAGGAGGGTCCAACCCTGAGGCAATTAATAATGAATGAATTATATATATCCCTCCGGATTTGAAATACACACTATGTACCTCCAGCATGTATTAAAAGAAGAGTAAAAGGGATGGAAGTGGGGAACTAAATATCCTCCCTTCCCTATTATTTACCAAAACAAGGGACAGAGGAAGGAGTGATGTGACGATCTTTTCTTTAAGGCTTTGTCATCTGTTCCTGTTACTACTTTACATGCAGGAAATAGTAAACATAAAATAATTAAAAAATAAACCTACATCTGGTCTACAAAACAATGGGTTAAGGTTACAAAATGGACAGACCAAAACCCGTGGCCTGTTTATTCCTATAATCCATAGAATCCTACAATCCAAACACTCATCTGGTCCCAAGAATTATGGATTATTGTTATCCTTCATGCAGTGTCATTCTAAAACCTTGGTACTTTCCACTTTACACTTTTGCTTTTTACAACTTCCGTAATTCACCAGCAAACCAATCACATTTTGTATATGCATCCTGTAAGCATTAATCAATGAGAAGAAGATGAATATGTTAGCCAGCCACCAAGATAAAGCATGCATCAGAAACTAGAAGGTGTTAGTAATACACAGCTTATAGAGTTCTGGTGAGGGTGTTTATTGTAAACAGTGAAGTAGTGTACATGCCATAACCCACAATGATATACATATGATGCACACCCACTATTGCTACTACTTTCTTTCCACTACTTGAAATGTTGCCTCTTAAATTCATAACCTAGAAAGACTCCAATATGGCTAATTTCCAAGAGATAAAAATGAGAGAAATATGCTTAGTAAATATTGATGTGTAAACCTGACACTGCCCTATCAAGACAACCATGACTGCACAATACCAGTAAGGAGACTCGTTCAAGAGACTCATCCTACTTGTGTTTACCATACACTGTACAACTACGAATTACAAAATCTGAAAATGCAATTCACTAATTCCTAAGACTGTGAAAAATAAATCACAGCTATCCTTCAAACACTAAAACTGGTCCTCTAGGATGCCAAAATCATTCTTACTAAAACAATGAACTGCATAAATAACAATGGACTCTTGATTCATTAACACAAACAACAATAACATCTTAGCAAAGCTGCCCCTCAAGAGGGGCAACTATTGATTGTACTTAATAAGACCTCCTATTTTCATGAGATGGTATCAGTGCACACAAAATATATTCCTTGAGCTGAGATAGCAGTGGAGACTCATAAGGAAGAGCATAATCTCTTAATATTTATCAGTAGAAGATTCCTGCCTATCTGCCTTTGTGACAGCATATCCTATAAAATGGTGGTGAAAATGTTAAGATTTCCATCTACTTGACAATATATCCTACAAAATGGTCATGAATGTCCAGCTACTATACTTCCACTAAAGAATTACCCACCTTAATTGCCCTATACTTTTTCACAATTTGCTTTTAGTGTGCTGAATCAAGTATAACACTGAAAACAACGATAACCAAACTGTTAAAGCTTGGAATCTACACCTAAACTACAACACCAAAGTATGCAATTATTTTACACATGTCAGAAATCAAAGGCTGGGAATCTTTCATCTTTCCATATCATAAAGGTAAGTAAGTCTGGATATGTATCATTTTAATTTAATCATACTGATGAGCAATAATATGTGCATTTCCTTGTATGATCTGATACAACAATCATAAATCATTCAGTGTAAAATACAGTGATTATAGGAAAAGTTCAACATTATTGCACATGATATTATCTAAAAATCTGCAAGACACAACTCAAGGCACAAAGCAACAAATGAAAATCGGGTACCAAGGCCCACTCATCACAGCAAGTACAATGTTATCTTAGCAATACTAAGTAACAGTCTTCAAGTGTTGTTACTGTGGGATTATAAAGACAACGGAGTAGTGAGGAAGAAGCAAACAGTTAAGAGCATTTGCCACTAGAGCATATTAGTAAGCAAGCTGGCCTGTTACCTGTTATAGTGCTGCATCAAATGTTAGCTACACTCAACAACTACTTTTACAGGCATTTCAAACAACTGCTGAGAATCAGTCCAGGACACTAACTAATTTCTTATTGTCTTGTTCAGGTATGCTGTACACTATTCAGTTATCTATTCTCAAGATCAATATCTAAAACCAGCCATTGTCAAGGAACAAAAATATTCATCCCTCATCTACATTCTGATAAACGATGTTTTTTTCTAAAGTTGAGCAGTCTTTTTCTTTTATAAGTGGTTATTTAACCTGTATTGTCAACCCCTTACCTGTTCAAACACATAACTCAAACTTGCCATATTTCAGTATACTAGGTCTACCTTAATCACTAAAATAAACCCTGAAATAATAGCAGTTTTTGTTCATAAAACCTTAATGTAAGAGACTAAAAAAAAAAGTCATGATATGCACAGACTCCATGTATGCCATATAAAAGTTTGTTAATATTACCATCAACAGTGGATCACTTGAGTTAAATATAAATAAACTTTTGACCTGTAATGGTTCCGGGGGCAGCCACCCACAAATTCCTTATGCACTGTCAGCGAGTAGTCAATCAGCTCGATCCTTGATGCTGAAGCACTTAATGTGGAAATGTTCACACATCTGACGTACCTAAAAAAGAAAAACAGTTCTGAAACATTAAAGAATTACAAATCTTTACCATTAGGTGATTAATCATCAACTGTTACTCAAAAAGTGCATCTGTTTAGTAACTCAACACTTTTTTACATGAGATAAAAAAAAAATAGTCTGGCATTAGCATGAGGAAAAGATATATATGGGTTTCAATGAGAGTAGAGTTTAAGGGATGGGTGAAGTTAGTGCTTATGCACCTGGTAGTTAGAAGAGTTATGGGGAGGAAGTGTGAGAGAGTACTTAAGCAGTTTGACACAGGGAATCAAATCATGGTGTTAAGGAATCTGAATGTAAGAGTGGGCTATGTGGCAATTGAGGGTATAATTAGAGAGATTGGGGTACCCGGTGTAAGTGAAAATGTGGAAGGACTTGCTGAGCTGAGTGCTGCAAAGGATTGGTAATAGGGATTACCTAGTTCAAGAGAAAAATGGTGTATACATAAATATACACTTAATGGATTTAGGGTCAATGGGCATTAATGGATCATGTGCTAACTGAAAAACACACGAAGGAAAGTTTGCTGGATATGAACTTCCTGAGAGGGGCAACTGGTGGGATGGCTTATCAATTCTTGCTGGAAGTGAGACAAAGTTGGTAGTAATATAAGGAAAAGAGGAAATCATGTGAGAAAAAAGTGGTAAAAGTGAACAATCTTGGAGGGGCAACCCTTGTACAAAAATAGAAAAAAATTATTCAAAGATGGCATTAAGTGACATTAAATAAAAACAAAAGGAAATGGAGGAGTGGAAGATATCTTCGAGTGCAGTGCTTACATGTGCAGGTGAAATGTGTGGCATGAAGGTTGGATGAGGGCATATCAAAAACAGTAGAGTAGTGGTATGAGGAAATCTAATTACTTATGAAAGAAAAGGAAAGGTGTATGAACAGAGTCTGCAGGAAAGGAATGCCAGAGACTGGAAGGAGTATACAAGAAAGCAGCAGGAGGTCAAGTGAATACATTTGATACATTTGATCTCAAGGGAATTTCTAAAATGCTAGAAACACATGATTATTCAGAGCTTTTCAGCATGAAAAAGATTTCTAAAAACTTAAAACTGTTTATAAAAAAATTTATATTTTGGCTTTCTTTAAAAAATTTATTAATCTATTTATGGTAACTTCATTGTTTAAAATTTCACCAAAACTATTATTTCCTCTACAGTTATTATATAGATGGTAGTAGTTGGTAGGCAGCAAATGACCAGGGAGGTATATCACCAGCACTACCTGCCTGTTTGTCAGGAGAGTTAGTGACATATGCTTAGTGAGCCAACACTTTAGTGTCTTGCATGTTGCACTTCTCTGACCTAGGTAGCTGTCTTTTCTTTCTGCCTCGCTAACATGTGGATTACTGGCATTCTGTCTACAGACATACAATCTCTCTTTATCATAAGTAACACCTGGCAACACCCAACTCACGCAACTCATTCTTCATAACTCTAGATTTTCCTGCAGTGAGCACTATGTTCTGGCCCTGTCTTTTGGCAAAACGGTAGAAGCAGTAGATAGAAACAGTAGATCGGAACATTAATTAGGAGCATTAGGTAGAGGTAGTAGTTAGAAGCATTAGACAGAAGTAGTCATTAGGAACATTTGGTAAGAGCCTCTGCAAACACTGCACTAGTCTTGCCCTCTGCCAGGGGCCTGTCAAGGGTGAGGTACTAAAGGCTAAGAAGTGGCATTGGAGTTCTTTAGTTATGGAGATTTTGTTGCCATGGACACCCCTTTGAGGGAGTTCCAGTTGGAACAGGCATCAAAGATACAGATAGATAGTTATTGTATAATTCATAAATGACACTGAAATTTCTATATTCTTAGTTTTCTATTAGTACATTTTTAATGGTAATACTGCCATTGTAGGTATCAAATACCATAACAGGTCTCCACTCCATAAACCTCTAAAGCATGGTTTAGGGTAAATTTATCTGTCCCTAAGTGCAAAACTATTGCCAAAGTATAAATACCTAAATATTTACCTTTGCTCTTTGTAGATGATACAGATCTGATGGCAGATTTGAGTGAGAGACTGCAGAAGTTGGTGACTTAGTTCAGAAGTGTTTAAAATGAGTGGAAAGACAGCATATTGACAATTGTAAACCACATCCTTCCAATTCACTTTATCCCATGTTTCACCCTGTTTATTTGAGCACTGAAAGTTGACCACGATGAGGCAGATGTTTCTACCAAAAGTGGAGGCAGTGCTACCAATGCACACTTGACCTTAAAAACACTGCATCTTTTTGAAGTTGAAATTTACAGAAACCTGTATAATATTACGATGAAAGGTTTTACTGAATCATACTGATTATAGCATGAAAAGAATTATCACAAGAAAAACCTAATAATATTCAACAGTAAATCTTCCGGTGTAGGTAAAATGAACAGCAAAATATGCAGTGGCAACTCATGACACTTAATCCTTACTTCCACAATTTATCATATGTTGTAATGAAACATTTATAAGACTTCCACGTTATCAGAGTGAAAGGACGAAACTCATTTCTGAAGCAATTTCTTTTACTGTTATATGAATATCTCTGACACTGTAAGATTAAAAACTTTCTTTTTTCACTTAAAACACTCATAATCACAGGGCTTGAAAAGAAAACAAAGTTAAGGGTTCAGAGGTTAAAAACTTACAGTGACACAAAGAAGTTAACAGTACATGAAGTTTCAGTAAGAGACAACTTTCAATTACATTATCAATTAGATTACTAAATCACTTTATCTTCATATCCTTTTTATTAAGTGCATTTTCTAATTCTACACCTTAATCTTCCTAAGCTCCTGCAGCTAGAGAAGATTACAACACAGCTCTCTGCTAACTTACCACATAAACACCATAATGGATATGAGCAACACTAGCAATGCTACTCATAATTATCAATGTAGCCATCTCTAAACTAGGAAATGCCACCACAATCACCACAGAGATGACAAGAGGTAGCATCAGCCAGTTCATCAATTCACATCGTGTGCTACTCATCTGTGACACAATTAGTCGACACTGAAAAGCAAAAGGTTATCATTAGTCATTCAAAGTGTTAATATATACTTTTGATTAAAAACTTAAATATATCCATGAGGCTTAGTGTAAATGCACAAGTACTTTATCACAATTTTACAACATTATCTATTCTTTAAGCCTATGGTCATCCTTAATGTTTAAATACAAAGAAAAAGAAAATACTGTTATGATAAAGAAAACACTTTGCCCCACTATTCAGGCAAATGCCCAGTTTGAAAATAATTGCCGATGGATCTCTTAATACTTAGCAAGAGCATCCACTATCCATATTAACCCCTTTCCTTACTATCCCAAGTATATTTGGGCAGCAGTTTTGTGTAATTGATTATCATCATGAGTCAACTCAAGTCATACATATTTTAAAAATCATCCTGAGATAACTCATGTGGGGTGCCAAATACATTGTATATCATTACCAGGAGGTAAGAGCATAGTACATATCATTTCTCTCAATAGATGGCATTACTAACATTTTTACATCTGCAGACAACAGTATGCTGCAGTGTCTCACTGAGGATGTGCAAGTGTCTACCATACATTTTCTTGCTTAAATATGAAGGTAATAAATCTAAAGAGGAGAAATGCTCCAGCTCAGGTAGTCCAGCAGAAAAAATCAAAGCAAAGTGTCTCTTGGAGACGATGCAAGTGTCTGGTTTATTTCTGCCTTTCCATTATTTTTTCACTCACAGCAGACAGATTAATAATGAATATGACAGTGATGACTAGATAGACACAAAATAAATAATATACTTTTATATTCTACAATCTCTAACTAGGATGGTCCAGCTAATGTTATGGGGTAGACTAAAGTTATCTTTACCTCTTTTTGCAGCTGCCCAAACATTTGCTTTTGCTGGTAATAACACTGTTAGTTAAATATATGAACATCAGGACATAATTATTTCAAAAAGTTTCCTTGATATAGTAATGAACTTGCTGACATGATAGTTAAAGGAACAAGCAGGTGTGTAATTCAAAGGCTAATGACAGTATCATGTGATACAAAGGAATATAAAGGAATTCAAACAGCAACAGACCACTAAGTCCTTTCAAGGCTGTTTAAAATAATAAGAATAATAAATGGGTACACTGTCAACTTTTTATTCGTTATTTCTAGTGTCTTCAATAATATGAAGTTCATATAAAGACATTTTCTATTTTCTACAATGATTTTTGTATTCATTGAGATTACTTGGACACACAGCAACACCACATTCCATTATATGATATTTTCTAAAATATCAAAATTTCAAACATAATTTGTGTTGATTTCTATTTTCTAAAACATTAAAATTTCAAACATGTTTTATGTTGATTTCTATATCTTTATATATTTCAAAACTGAATAAAAAACTGATGATTTCTGGACTATACTTTGAAAAAAATAGGAAAGAAATGGAAAGCCAGTAAGGCTCCCAAGTCATTATGACCTGACTCACTTGTACTTCCACACCTTCTATTGCTTTTGTAAACAGACTAAGCAGTCATTCAGTCTAAAATCTAGAGTTCAAGTTAAAAATAATGATCTATGCAAGATGTAACTCACACAATAACAAAAACAGTCATGGTCCTCTTTCTCATGTTGACCATGAAGGCTGTTTTGAGGCAACCCAGGGATGCCCCACCCCTAAGGATTACACTTATTTTGCAGCACTCATTCAAAACAGGCAACCTAGCTCTCTTAAATTATAATAAAGTGCCTCAGGATCAAATGGTACCAAAGCTTGACCTTAAAGGAAAACACAGGCCTCATTTCAAGATTCAGAGGGAATTCAGCTTAATACAGCACCTTAAGGCCACAAATTTTGGACATAGGTACTTCTGAATCTGAGCAAGGTCTTGAGCTATTGCATTCATGCCATGAAAGCTGTTTTGAGATCAAAGAAGGCAACTGTAATTCATAATCTGGGAAAGGTTTTACACTAACACATGTCCTTCATGGCTATTTTGAAGGCATCAAAGGCAATGAAGGGCACCCCAGCCTTGCAAAGTACACAGTTCATTGCACTCTTTCAAAATCAGCAGCTATGCAGTCTCAAATTATAATGAATTTACCTAGCACATATGAAAAGACAGGTTTTTCACTGCCTCCAAAATTTGTAAATACTCTCCCTCGTCTTTTCTTTTTCCATTTCATAATTCTCTCTTATTTCAATTAAGGCCCAGCCTTGATGTGGACTTTTGTCAGACTTGAACCATCAAGAAAACTCAAGATCAAAGACAGGATTCAAAGGTACCCAGGCCTGGTTTTAAAAGCCAACAAAGGCCACTTTTAACGGTTCAGGGTTACTAAAGCTTACAGGAGCACCTAAGGCCACAAATTTTGGGCGTAAGTACTTCTAAATTTAGGCAAGGTCTCAAGCAATCGCATGTTGCTCTTGAAGACTGGTTTGAGACTAATAAAGGCAAACAAAGCCACCTCAGCCTTATACATTACACTTATTTCAATTCAATCACTCACAATAAGTAACTTATTAGCCTCATTTTATAATGAAGGTACTGGAGAACCAAAGGCAGAATCCATGGGTACTAAAGCCTGGATTTAACGGCCAACAAAGGATAAGTTTCAAAGTTCAAACTTACTATACTTTTATATAACACATAGAATCCCTGAACTTAGGTGTAGGTTCTTGAAGCTGGGAAAAGTTTTTAAACTACAGTACATTGGTCATGAAAGCCCTTTTGACACCACAAAAATCCACAATATCCATACAGATTACATTTACTTCAATTCATTAATTCTAAAAGAATATCTACAAGCTTCAAATTCTACTGAAGGTACTTCAGGATCAAAGACAGTACCCAAGAGTACCATAGCCTGGCCTTTAAGGACAACAAAGATCAACCACCCTTCAAGTTTACAATCATTACAGTTTCGTGGTACTCATTCAACTAAACTGTAACCACACATTTCAATTTCAAGAGCTGACATTGAAGGCCATGTGAAAGCCAACAATGTCCATTTCCATGTAAAATTCTTTTCAATAAAAGCAGTCTTTTCCAGTGCAGACCTGGGTAACCCTTTGACTATATGTAACTACCTAGTTATTATACAAGGAGGAAATCTCACACAATCAAAACTCCATCTCTTGCACATTCTCCATTATCATACAAAATTTCTTAAATTCAAGTAAGATGTCTGCATTAATTATGTCCTGAGTCATTCTGTTCCATCCATCCAATATTCATATACTTTAAAAGCATTTCTTTAAATATTTTTTAACAAATTTCTTGCTCAAATTCATGTTATGCACTCTGGTTGCAGCATCCTTACATTTCAAGACCTGTTCACCGTTCACATCACCAATGTTTCAAAAACTTACAAAGGTTGTGACCAGATCACCCATAACTCCTCTCTCTTTCAAAATAAGCAAATCTAATGCATTCAGCCTTACTCTGTAACTTAGCTTTCTTATTTCTAATACTATCTTTGTTGCACTCCTCTAGAACTTCTTTATTAGCTCTTTGTGACTCTTTTGGTAAAGTGAACAAATTTAAGTAGCATATTTCAAGCTATGGCCTTTCTCCAGATCCACAGATACCACTAACAAATCTCTCTGCTTTTCAAACACATTCTTTAAACATGTGATCCACACCTCCTCTACCACTCCTAAAACCACATTTTCCTCCTAGTCTGATGCTCTGTAAACACCGTCACCCTTTCACTCACCACTCTTCCATATGACTTACCAGGCACACTCAACATTATGTCTGTTGTTTGAACATTCACTGTTCCCACTGCCTTTATCAAATGGCACTACACATGAATTCTGCCACTCCTAAGGCACCTCACCATGATCTATACATATACAGAAAACCCAATCAACAACACAGTTATCCCCCCTTTAACTAAAAATTCAACTGCAATACCATATACAGTATATGTTCCCAGTCCTTACTTTATGTGGGACCACTATATGTGATTTCACTCTTTCTATGTATTCAAAATTTGCTACCATGCAAATGTGTGTGGTAGAAAGTGTGCCAAAACGTTAGTGAGGGTTGGCAGGTGGAGTAATCGTGGGTCCTGGGGAGAGTGCACTAAGTTCCCGCCATCAGTTCAGTCCCACAGTTAATACTATTGAGTGCAGATCTTTGCTACTTGTTGAATTTAAGGATACTTGCTAATGTGATATTCCTGCAATCCACTGTGTTTGTGTTTGTTACTAGGGCATCCAAGCATTCAGCAAAGAATACAACGTATCTGAACCATACCCATTTCAAACAACTAAAGGAAGGCTAGATAAGTTTATTCAATGTCAGAAGCTACATAACATGAAGGTAATGAGAGACTTTGCCAGTGACAACCATGAAGCTGCTGCTGCTATTTTTCTCTTGTGTGTTAATTAGTTCACTATATGTGGTTTCTCTTTGTGCAATTCATTCACAAAACATAACCCCCCCCCCCCCCCCAATAAAGCAGGGGACGCATGTCCAC
>JAUUDY010518775.1:0-10545 GCA_032361765.1 Panulirus inflatus | reverse complement strand
CACACACACACACACACACACACACACACACACACACACACACACACACACACACACACACACACTTTGTACCTACCATACACCGCAACCAGAGCCCACCACGCACAGTCAAGCCTTACTGGACGATAAAGGTAGTTTCCCTTAATTCCGTCATAGACCTTGGTTCAGCAAGTGGCCGTCCATATTCCACCTCGGTGTAATATGCTGTATCCCACGCACGCCTCTCACCCTCCTGGATGCTCAGATCTCGGCATCTTACACTCGTTCTCTCAATCTGTCCATCTCCTCCCCGATCTTCCCCTCCCTCCGTTTTTGCCACGTAGATCCTGAAAGTCATTCTTTCTTCACTCCCCATACATCCACATCACTTCATCACACACTGGTCATGTCTTTCAATCAGACTTCCCTACTACCACATCTCGCTTTACCCAGTCATTCTTTACATGACAAACCTTTCCCATATCAGATATTGTCCACAAGGTATAAATTTCCAACGCATCAGCCTTTTTCCATTCTTTTTCTCTCTTGACTTCCACAGACTTTCATCCATAAAATACCGGCCAGACTACTATACCTTCAAACATACCCGACTTTGCCCACAATATAAGAATGATCTCTCCTCCCACACATTCCTACATGCCACCTCTCCCACCTCACGAATCAGTTCAGTTTCCATCCGATGCCATGTCCACTCTCAGGTACCTTAAGCCACTCCACCTCCCCTAGGTTCCCCCTCTTCAAACTCACACTCATCCTAACCTGTCTCGTCCCCCGTTATACAATATTATCTTACTTGTATTCACATTATCTCTCACCTTTATTTTACACTCTCCAAAATCTGTCAACTGCTTCTGGAATTCCTCTCTCTAGTATGCCACCGGGACAGTGTCATCTTCAAACAGCAACTGACTTAACCCCACGGTCCTCAACCCATGCATATTGAACACCCGCCCCATTTTCTAAGATCTTTGCATTCATTTCCTTCGCTATCCATCCATGAGCAGAATAAACAGCCATGGTGGCAACACACTCCCTTAACGCTGACCCATCACTCCTCCTCCCCTACGTACCCAGATGCTTTTCTCTTGTGATGAGATCTCCCCACTATATCTAGTCGCTTCCCTCTCTAACCATCTATTCGTAGCGCCTTCCACAAGGTATTTCTATCGACCGCATCATATGCTTTCTCCAGATCCATGAATGCCACATACAAATCCTTGTGTTTCTCTAAGTATTTCTCAGACACATTCTCTCAAGGCAACACATGATCCACATATCCTACACCACTCTTGAAACCACACTGTTCCTCTCCAGTCTGATGCTCTGTACATGCAGCGACACTCTCAATCACTCCTGTACACCTTGCAAGGTATACTCAACAAAGTTATACCTCTGTTATTTGTGCATTCACTTTTGTCCTCCTCGGCTTTGTATAATAGCCCTCTGCAGACATTCTTCTAGTCCTCAAGGACCTTATCTTGGACCATACATACAATGAAAAGCCTGACTAAACCACTCAATATGACTATTACCCCATCCTTGGGAAACTTGACTGCGATCCCATCCACTGCAGCGGGTTTGCCACACTTCATCACATGCAAGGTTTTCACCACTTCACTTTCCTTGGTTCAGACAATTGGCCATGACTCTCTTGCTCCGGATACCATCTCGTCCCTGATACCCAACAACAGCCATCTTATCAAACATATTCAACAGTCCAGAATACTTGCTCTGTTTCCTCTTCACCTCTTCGTCGCACGTTACCACTTACCCATCTACTTCCGTCACTGACGCTTCCCTATGTTCTCTTATGTTTCTCACACTATCTATCTTCTAAGACATTTTCTCGTTCTCGCTGACGCTTGCCGAATACTCTGTAACACTATTACTCACCTGTCTTCTTTCTCAACCCCTGCACCTTTCTCTGAACCTCCTACCACTTTTTCTTGAATACCTTCAAATAACTCGCACTCTTTTCCTTGCAGGAATTGTCCATATACCTCTCTTCTCTCTTTCAAGGCGAATTAACATCATCATTCCACCACTCACCATCCATTCTTATATGCTCAAGCCCACATTCCTTATACCACAAACACACTTTATCCTCACACGTCAGCACTACTCCCAATGCTAACTTCCACACCCTTACCCACTCCCTTTGTTTCAACAACTCTCGCCATAAACTTTCACACTCAACTTCACCAAGAAATGATCAAGCATCCCACCAGCTGCTTCTCTCAGCACAGTCGCATCCATCAGCTTCTACGCCGCTCGGCTGTTAACTGGTACATAATCCAATCAATAGTGGCTGTCGACCCCAAGCCTCCCTCACCCACGTATACTTACGAAGGCACTTTTCTTTAAACCAGGTGTTCCTCATCATCGATCATTTTCAACGTACAAATATTTTCACTCCCTTCAGATACCCATGCCCCCTAGTCATACCCTCAACTGCCACTTTACCCACTTTCACATTCAAATCGACCACCTTGAGGACTTGATCCTATGCATCACCATTGCTCTAGCACTCACTTATCTCATAAGACAGTCCGCTCTCTTCCTCACTCCCTTTGCTACCAATGTCTTGTGGACTAGTTTCATTATCACCCGTATGAACTCACTTCCTTACACCTATTTAACACTTCTACAGCTCCCTAATCACAAGTAGCACCACCTCCTTCGTTCTAGTCCTCACACTAACCCCAGACTTCATCCCTTGAGTATTCCCAAGCTATTTCTTTCCCTTCACTGTGAGCTTCGTGTCTCTCAGAGTCAGAACTTCCAGGGATCTTTCCTCACACATGTTACATTTCTCCCACTCCTTCTCATCTCGGATACATCCACACACATTCAGGCACCCCATTCTAAACTTTTGAGGATCCATCCTTGATGCACTCTTCTTTTTTCTGTTCCTTCATTCTGAAAGTAACAATACAAAGAAGAGAGGGTTTCCAATCCCCAGTTTCCGCCTTTATTAGACGTCTTTTACGACTTGCTGGAGATGCGAGGAGAATTGCCTTCATCTCCTCTGCCTTGGGATAAACAAAACTTGTGATGCAGAATAAAGATCTGTGTAAGTTACGAGTTGTCAAGTGTCATGAAAGAGATGGAAAGAAAGCTGGTGTTTCTGTACTGAGCTCCAGTAGAAAAAGAGTGTGACCTTGGCCAAGGCAGGGAAAATATAGCAACTCACTGCTCTGCTGTAACTACCGCACATAACACCCAGGCCGTGGCATCTCCATGGTCGGTGCCTGCATACCACATATAACATGTACTGCCTATCCTAGATAGGCTTCAACTAACCACAACAACCCTCCTGCACAGGACTATTGGCAACAGACGTCAAGGGATTTGACACTGTCCCCCGACACATCCTCACACAAAAGATACTTGACATCACCCTCCACAATAACGACAAAAAGTGGTTACCCAACTCCATAGCCAACCACCATGCCAGAGTCACTCACAACAGGTTCACCTCCAAAACAATAAAGATCTACAATGGAGTTTCCCAAGGAGCAGTTCTTTCTCCAACCCTCTTCAATGTCTTCTTACATAGCCTCCAACAAACCACAATATGAAGGTCTTTCATATGCAGACGACGATAATGTCACATCACAAACATGCTTTATTACATCACACAATTGGAACAATGGCTCGTCCTGAGCAGAATGTCTCCATCTCCATAAAAATCTTCATTCACCATTCTAACCTCAGACAGACACGAATTCAACCTGCTCCCTCCAGCCACGTTCAGTAGATAATCACCCCCGCCTCACAACAAACACTTAACACACCAAGTATCACATACAACACGTATATGCCATTCACTTCCAACATGCGTATCATCCCCACAAAAAGAACACACTAACCAAATGCCATCAGAACACAGACTGGAACCAGATTTGGACGGGGGAAAATAAAAAAACAGTGTATCCTATACAAATAATTCAACCATATCACCTTAAACTACGCCTCGCCTGCCTGGTCGTCTACTCTGTTAAAGGCAAATATAACAAAGCTTCAAACCACATACTATAAAATATTATATTGCACTCAGAACAGTTCCTGGCTGCTTAACTACCACAAACATTATACACCTGCACCATGAAACAAAGATCCACTCTTTCTCCACTTTTAAACGAATATGTTTTATCCAGTCATGAATGATCAGTGAATTATGTCTATCATTCATTCCACTTCATTTTTTCATATAAACTAATGTAATCCATTCACTACGTCCCACAGTGTTGACCTCCACGTCACTGCTTCTTCCTACTATCACCATCTTCGCCATGATGCATTGACCATGAGGATTCTAATCATTTCTTTAAGCCTTCCAATGAGTTAACCATTTACTGTTCTGACTGATCTGTCTCTGGTAGCGTATATCTACCTTTCTCTAGCTTTACTTATCAAATCATTACGTCCTTTCGTTTCAGCGAGCCCCAGATCTCTGCTCCTCTGCACCAAAGAATACTCTCGGTTTCTGTTCAATGGCCCCAGACTCAGCTGCTCCTCCTCCTCCATCCTCCCTCTCCTACATTCATGATCTCCGTTTCATGTTTTACCTCTGGGACATCCAAGGCCAACCCTGATGTTTTCCCTCTAAACTCCTTTGATTTCTCTGATTTTTTGTTTTCTTTAATTACGGTTTCCAATTCCAGTGTTTTTGAATCCATTGGTTGACATTTTCCTGAATTGCTTCGTCTGAAGGTTTTGATCGTATTTCTCTGTTATTGACTATAACATCCTCACCCAAATGGTCTCAGTTCATTCATTTTGCAATTCCTCTTTGATATATTCTCCTTCAAATGGAAAGCCGTGAAAATATCCTTCACTCAGATTCCTTCAACTATACGGTACAAATAATATCATATACCTTGGCTGACTCCAGTCCTTTACTTCGGAATTATAGTCAAGCTTTCGGTCTACGTTCGTATCAAATGTGTTCTCAAGTGTATCAACTTCAACGTAAAAGTACTGACAATCTTCTTTAAATACCCCATGTACCAAGAATGACGCAGTTCATTCTGAAAGATTTTTGAATGAAGCCAAGAGGTTCTGTCTCAATGGCCACCTCATACAGGTATCACCTCCGCTTACATCAGTCTTGTTCACTCTCTCTCCACAGGTGCATGAGGACAGTGGCGCTGAGCTTGTTCTTGCCGCTCGTGTTGACCGTGATGCTACTCGGTGCCTACTTCGTGATTAATTGGATGCCTTCTTCAAGAACGGGGCCCCGTTTCCAGGGAACGCCGCCTCTGACACCGCCCCCTGGTCCCTCAGCAACACCACCTCTCGATGCTTCCGTCGCATCTGCGCCCGGGACGTTGGCCAAATTTCCCCAAAAGCCCTTATTAAAGGAGAACCCTTCTCCCTCAGCAGTGGCCTCCCTCAGCCCTTCAGCGACAACTGCAACTGAGCCTTTCCCAGAAGCTTTTCCTGAACCCTCAGCAACATCTTCAACAAGACGTTTAGGCTCACCAACCACTGACCTCTTCCATATTCCTCAAACTGGATCCTTGACAACACTTTCCAGTGATACATCTGGAATGTCTCCTGCAGGGACTACAGCAACACCTACAACTGTGCCTGTGGAAACATCTTTCCCGGGGCTCTCGGCAAAACCTCGCACCGCGCCCTCAACAACCACTCCCACGAGGCTCTCTGCAGTACCTCCCATCAGGAACTCAGCAACATCTGCCACCAGATCTTCGAGAACATTTACACCAGGAACTTCTGTGGCACCTACGCCTATGTTCTCTTTATCTTCACCTACGCCCAGAGCACTATCACCTATAAGGTCCTCAGCACCACCGCCCACTGGACCCTCGCCAACAGCGACCCTCCGGCCCACAGTTCCAGGGCCAAAGGCAACTCCCTCTGAATCCTCAACAACAACCCCTGGGCCATCTTCAGCTTCTTGGCCTTCAATGTCTCCCACAAACCCTCAAGAACCTTCTCCCGAGTTCTCTAACGGCACCAGTCTAGACCACAGCCGCGCCATCACACCCACTCACCAAACTCTAGCTATTCAACAAAAATCTTCTGTTACGACTCCGTCACCCATAGCTATTCAACAAAAATCTTCTGTTACGACTTCGTCACCCATTCCAGGCTCAAAATCCTTAGACATTACACTGGAGACAGAAGGGAAATCAATACCAACAGTTGACCCAAAGAAACTTCTCTCCACAGAAAACAACAGCGAAGAATTATCAAAGAAAATGGAAGTCTTCATAATCGATAACTATTTCTTTACAAAGTTAGACTTTTTACTTACAAGAAAGTGAGGAGTTTGGTTCAATTTGACACACTACTATATTCACGGCTCAGGTATTAATTTATATATTAGATATTGGTACCACTGTAGCTTAGGATGTATCTAACCGTTGATGAAATATCGGGTTGATGAAACACCGTGCAATCCAGGTTAATGTTTTCAGTATTTGAATCTTTTCATTACTTTGTGTGTTGAAGGTTAACGTAAAGCGTAAGCAATATTTCTCGAACGCGGATGGAAAATTGACTGGGAATTATTAATAAGGTGGGTAAATGAAGCAGGCACAGGGAAGGAAACACATAATCAGTTGAACTCTTTCTATTCCTTGAGTTGTGTGTATATCCGAGCTTACTGTAGAGAACAAATAGTATTTGCCATCCGGTGGGTGGAAAATAGACAAAGTGTGGAAGATTTTGTGAGGCGACTAAATCGCGCAGGCGCATGAGGGTATGCAGCAGACGACGCCGTCGTGAGCCATTACCCCGGTGCCGCCGCAGACAGATGGTACAGCTTAGGCTTCCATACCACTTTAAGATTGTTTTGATAGTGTTTACTCTATATCCACTGTAACGATATGTTCTCCGTTGCTCCCAGAATGGCTCTGTAAGTTGCTGCATGTGTAGGTTTTTGTATTAAGCTAAGATACCTGTAATGCATGCAGTATTAGGTTGTACGAACGAGTGGCTCACAACTTGTGCATCCGGGCGACTGATGCCACATACTACTTATTTTATTTCAGTAAGAGTAATTGCGGTCCAAATATTACTAGTTAACGGAATTGTGATGATATTAAAACATTATACTCGTACACAATACTAATTAGTGAAGCATACTCGACAAGGGTTTGGTTAAGAAATGGGGAGAGAATAGTAGGCCACTGCATATCGCTAATACTAACGAGAAGTGCTTTCTCAGGCAACGCACTTCGTACACCAATCTTTCTGTCTTCTCTTTACGCGCATTTATATATAGAATATGTATATATTTTTATCAGCTTAGATTCCACTCCAAATCCATATTTTTTGGTAAATGGTTAAAATGTTTAACAGGTATTGTACACTTTTCATTCACAAAGCAATCGTAATATGGTTGCATTATATAGTAGTAACGTGAAGGGAAATTACCTTTTGCCGTAAACTGGCAATGAGAAGAAATGAATGTGATGTTTTTCTATTTTTTTTTTTTTTGCGCTGGTAATGTAAAACGGTGGTTTTGAATTGTACAAATGGAAAACGTCTTTAAGGGTAATTTTGCGTAAAGTATGACCTAGTGGGTATTATAGGCTTCAGCGGTGATTATAACTTTATTAAAGACGCCATGATTAGTAGATAAAGAAAACTTAGGTTAGTTTTTTTTTGATACGATGGATCACCTGTACTGTAGATTCGCCCCTTTCCCAATTTTTTTAGGCTTACTAAGGTTAAGGGACAAATCCTTAAGTGATTCCTTTTCTTAAACCACTAACGGATATGAAAGGAAAGGCTGCGGGAGGAATTGATATCCGTTGTTTCAGGAATATATTGATTATAATCATCGTTATACTGATAAGCTGCAGTCATCGCGCCTCGTAAGAAAGTAATTATCATGTGTGATAATTGCTCTTAAAATCGTGTATAAATAACCTAATGAGCACGGCGGCACGACCCTTAGATATGATATCCAAGGGCCATAAAAGGCCAGGCCATAACAGTCATGGTTGGCACCTTTATGTTAAGGAGTCCTACCAGTTCGCATATTAAGGCGATATAACGTAACTTTAATAACTGCTGAATTATCACTTACTTTTAATGCTATGCTAGTTGATATATCCAGACTGTATCTTCTACATAAGGTTTTCAAGTAATACAGACAAACTTCTTTTGATGGTTGATATGAAGAAATGTGACCCATTTCTGACCAAGAGGGTCACGTTGGTGGATCAATACAGCATGTTGTGTAGGCGTAGTCTTTTTGATGCACTGATTCCTAGGAAGTAAGGCAGTTTAGTGGATCAATAGTGACCGAGTGAATCGTTGTGACTATAGTGATCATTGGTAGTGGCTGTGTAGTGGATCAGTAATGGCTGTGTATTGGATCAGTAGTGGCTGTGTAGTGGATCAGTAGTGGCTGCGTAGTGGATCAGTAGTGAATATTTAGTAGATCAGAAGTGACTTTAGTGGATAAATAGTGACTAAGAGATTAGTAATGACTATAATAGATGGTCAGTGACCGGTGTGTCAGCAGTGACTGTAGTTGGTCAGTGGTGGATGTGTTTCGATCATTAGTAAAGTTAGTGGACCGTTTGTGACGGTAGTTCGTCATTAGCGACTGAAGGGGATCAGTAATAACTTGTTGGTTAGTAGTAGCTTTTTAGTGGATCAGCATTGACTGTCGTGGATCAGCAGTGACTGTAGTGGATCATTTGTGACTGTAGTGGGACAGTAGTGGGTCAATGGTGGCTTTGTAGTGGATCAGTAGTAACTATGTAGTAGGTCACTATTGACTAGTGAGTCAGTAGTTACTGTAGTGGGTCACTTGGGGTTTTTCATCAGAAGAGTAGTGACTCTGTAGTAGGTTAGTAGTGACCGTAGTGGGCCAGTAATTACTGCAGTGGGTCAGTAGTGGCTTTATTTTGGAGCAGTAGTTACTGTAAAGAATTAGTAGTGGCTGTGTGTAGATCAGGAGTGAATATAACCATGTCACAATCATCGAACTTTGTATCATTGGCTTTGTTGTAGATGTTATAACTGTGATCCACCATGAATGATATAGAGGTATTGTAGGCTAGGTTCTAGGTTTCGTAGGTTGGTTTATTGTCAGTAGAGTTTTCGTTATTTTACGAAACACCGCCCCACAAATATATATACTAGAGCGATGTGTTGCAAGGTGGAACACTCCTGTTTTCTGTTACGAAACTGTTGATACGATTTTCGATGTTAGTGAGATGGTTTCGATGCTTCCCTGAAGTTTATATTTTTCACTTTGTTTTCTAAGAGAGGCTCATGTGCGTGATAAAATTAGTGATGTTAATAATGTTAAAGATAAGGTTAGTAATTATAGTTTAGCTCCTGAGCCAGGTGGGGCCATCATACGAAGGGCCGTACTGCCGTGCTCAAGGGCTGTACCGCTGTGCTCAAGGGCCGTACCGCAGTGCTCAAGGGCTGTACCGTTGTGCTCAAGGGCCGTACCGTCGTGCTGTAGGGCCGTGTTGCTGTCGTCTAGAGCCGTACCGTTGAGGTACAAGGGCCGTATCGTCGCGTGTACCGTCATGTTCAAACGAGTGCAGCTGGGGAAAATGCAGTCATTTTTTACCCTAACGTTAAACATCATCTCACAATGTCGCGCCAAGGACCGTCCTCATCAACCCCCGACTTCCACACCAACACACCAAACCTGACCCCAACACACACACACACACACACACACACACACACACACCTGACCCCAGCAACACACACACACACACACACACACACACACACACACCTATCCCCAACACCACACACACACCCACACACACACACACCTGACCCCTACAACACACACACACACCTGACCAACTACAGTCCTGAAGCCACCCCCCCCCCTCCTCCCCCCTAACTTAAAACACGTCACCTGGGTGAAATCGTACAACCTGACTCGGGTCACATATGTCGTCCTATGACCCTTAATCACATGCGACCTCTCGTGCTTAGAGGGAGGAGGGTGGGAGGGTCAAGCCGGAGTTGACCTGAGTGCGAGGACGACCCGGCGAATGCTGCTGACACCTGCAGGCCAGCCTTGCGCTGTGTTGCCATCAATGTTTCAACACGGCTCCTCCCTCACTGAGGCACAGCAGCGGCTTCGCCCCATATATAGATCGACCTACCTGTTTGTGTCCGTGTCTTGTTTCGTAGCCCAGCCCTGTGGTGGTGACTTATGTCGTGTGCACCACCCTGCCCTCTCCCCCTACCACACACACACACACACACACACACAAAATCCATCCATAAATAACTGCCCATCCAACATTCACTCACACAGGTCCCCCCCCCCCCCCCACCCACCCCTGCTAGAGACTGACCACTGTGAGCGCTAATGGCCTCCGACCTTTCCATAGGTCACAGGGTCACCATTACATATATTTGGACCTTCAGGGGTGACATCAAGACATGACCACCCTCGCCCTTACGCATGGCACTGGTAACGATGATGCCAGACATAAACTACCAAATATAAAATCATGACACTTTCCTGAAAAATAATAAAACATCTCATTCATAAACACTAAACATCCCTAT
>JAUUDY010518664.1:0-10545 GCA_032361765.1 Panulirus inflatus | reverse complement strand
TCCCCTTTGCCTTTGTATAACGGCACTATGCATACATTCCACCAATCCTCTGGCACTTCACCATGATCCATACATAAAATGAATATCCTTACCAACCAATCAACAACAAAGTCACCCCCTTTCTTAATAAATTCTACTGCAGTACCATTTAAACCTGCCTCTCTGCTGGAATTCATCTTCCACAAAGCTTTCACTACCTCTTCTCTCTTAACTAAACGATTCTCCCTGACCCTGTTTTTGCACATCACCCCAATCAAAACACCCTACATCTGCCACTCTAACATCAAACATATTGCAGAAACCTTCATAATACTCACATCTCCTCACTTCATCACCGCCTGTATTTACTTCCCAGCTTGTTCATTATTTCCTGCATTAGCAAGGTTGCACCAGGAAAAGACAAAGACATGGCCTCATTCACTCATATCCACTCTCTGGCTGTCAAGCACCACGCATCAAAATCAGAGCCCACAACCCATAATCAGGCCCCATAGACCTTTCTTTGCTTTTCTGATTTCTTTCTATGTCCTAATTCAGCTAAAGATCCAATTTAAACTACATCAGTCCAATTCCCTCTGTCCCTTGCATGCCTCAAGCCTTCAAGGCATCTTTCACTTCACCCTTCCAGCTCCTTCTTTGGTTTCCCCCATTTCCTTTTTCCTTCAACATCTGATATGAAGACCCTCTTACTCATCCACCCCATATGTCCAAACCATTTCAGCACACCTCTTCAGGTTTTTCATACATACTCCTCATATTTGCACACTTCTCTCTTACCCTATCATTTCTTATTCAATCAACCCTCCTAACACAACATATTGTCCTCAAACATTTAATTTCCAACACATCCAACTTTTGGTAAACATTTTTGCCTAAGGACCACACCTCACATCCATACAGACCCAACTATACTGTCAAATACACCTATCTTTATCCTTAAAGACAGTGAACTCTTTTTCTACATCTTCCCCAGTGCACCACTGCCTTCACTAGAAACACTGTTTCAATGCATTCCAAAGACCTTTATACTCATGATGCAATTACCATAAAGAAGAAACTGGGTACTTATTACTTAATTACCCTGCACTTATTGCTCAAAGACACACATGATATTACAACCCTTTATGACATACGGTCCTGATTCACAGACATGGCTACCTTCCTGGGTGCTGAGGGAGCATCATAGGGATAGAAGGGACTCCTGGGGCAGGGAGGTAAGGTGCACCCACAACCTTTGCTCACTCATCAGCCCTATGAATTAACTTCTGCTCCCATGGTTCCATTCATTACCATATTCACTCCCAGGTATCCATGGTTCCATTCATTACCATATCCACTCCCAGGTATCTAATGTATCTGTACACTGTTTTGGATACCATTTCTCCCAAGTTCTCTCATTTCTAACTTTCATTCCAAATGACCTGTCTCTTTTTTCTAAACTTAATAGCCTTGCTTTTACTTGCATTTATTCTCAACTTGCTCCTTTTGTGTATTCTCATGAAATTCAGCTGCAATACAATCCACTCTAGCTGCTTTGCGACATGTCCCTGTACGTATGGCTTTCACTACCTCTTTCCTTTTCACCAAACCACCTTTCATGACATTGTCACTTTGCATAACTCCACATCTGAAACATCCTTCATCTGCATCCCTATCATTGAACACATTTAAGTCTTCAAAATACTCACTCCATCTGCCCTTTACCACTTTTCCATTTGCTCCTTTCAACGATGTATCCTATCATTATTTTGTTTTTCTATTAACTTACTTCCCACCTCCCAACTTCTGCATGCCAAACCCTTCTCTTACTTATGAAAGCGCTGTTTCCCTAAACAACTCCCATGCCTCATCCACTCCCCTAGTTTCATTTACTCTCCTTTTGCCATTCAACACTCACTCTCTCCTGGTATCTCATTTCACAAGGCTCTTTTCCAAGCTCACACACTTTCATAACCTTCTACTATACTTCAAGCATATTCAAGTTTAACCTTCCAAATAACAACCTTGATGCTCCCAGAACCCCGTTCATCCACCCACCCTTCCAACCTCAGCCACATCACATGCTTTCTCCATATCCATAAATGCTATATACAAATCCTTCTCTTCTTTAATTATTTTTCATACACATTCTTCCAAGCAAACAACTGTTCCACAAATCCTTTACCACTTCTGAAATCATATTGTTCCGCCCCAGTTTGATGATCTGTACATGCCTTCACCTCTCAGTTATTCCTCTCCCAAGCAACTTACCTGGTACACTCAACAAACATACTTCTATATTGGTCGAATCAGCTCTTAAACAAGGGCACTGTACATGCATTATACCAATCCTCAGACACCTTACATGATCCAAACATAAACAGAAGATTCTGACTAATGAGTCAACAAGTCACCCTCTTTCATAAATTCCATAGCAGTACCATCAACTCCAGCCGCCTTTCCACATTTCATCTTACACAAGGCTTTAACTACTTCTCTCTTTACCAAACCACTTGCCATGCCTCTCACTGCATATCACCCCAGATCAAACATCCTACATCTGCCACCCTATCAGTTACATTTAATAGTCGTTCAAAATATTCACTCATTCTCCTCACTTCATCACTACCTTTTACCACTTCCCCATTTGCTCCCTTCACCAAAGTTTCCATATCTTTTCTTATTTTTTTTTGCACACAGTTAACCTCCTTCCAGAATATTATATTCTCCCTGAAGTTTACTGATACTCACTCCTCTTATTTGCCCTTTTTCAACCTCTGCATCTTCCACTTGACCCATCATTTTCTTTTATACATATCCCATTTATTTGCACACCTTCCTATATATATGACACAAATACCTCTCTTTTCACTTTCACTAGCTTCTTTACTTCGTCATCCTATCACTCACTACCCTTTCTAACCTACCCAAATCTCCAAAATGGTTTTCTCAGACAGCACTTGGTGGGCAATTAGTTTCATGGAACAATCACAGCAGAAGAGTAGAAAGTGCACCAGTTGTAACTGAGCAGGCACTGGTCGAATAAAGCAGTTGGCTAGAGGAGGCGCTCTCTCAGCCTCACTTGCACTTGCCAGCACTGCTTCCCTTAGTATGACTCATCCTCACCTACTCCATTGGCTTTGTTTACTCTCATGTTTTGTCATTCTTGCCTTACTCTTTCCTGGTATTTTTTCACTCTTACATAATTTCACTATTCTCACCCATACCATTATCATTTCCAGATTCTTTACCCTTGCCTGTACAAGGTAATGATCGGACGTCCTGATCACAGCGGGAGCCTCATAAAGATAGAAGTGATTCCTGGGATGGGAAGTAATTATGTAAGTATCAGTAATTTAAACTAGTCACTAATGAAATAATCTTGTCAGGTTCAGTATCCTCCAAAAAACTGATACAAATTTATAATAAAATTTGCTCTACCTTTAAAAAGCATACTAATTGGTTTCATCAAACAAAACTAACTTTATTATTGCTGTCAATAGTTTTACATCAAATATCATGAATGAACTTTCATAAAATGCTTCTCTTACTCATAGTAAACTTTCTTCTATACAATAGCCATATTCATGAGAATTTGACAAATACTAGTGGTTGGATGTAATATCAAAATACCTCAAGAGCACCAAGTTCCAGGGATACATTGTGTTCATGTATACCACATTTTTTTGAGCTTTTCATCATTGTCTTAATGATTTTGTAAAAAAATTTTCTCCCTTGACCATAGCCAAATCTTGGATAAGCACCTGGCCCATGGGACCAAGATGCTACAACTTCACCCCTGCCTTTTTTAGGCATTTCATTTCCACCACACCCACTTGCTTTCATTTCCTTTGCATTCAAGGCCCATACAACACTGCTGCAATTGTAATACCTTTTACACATACTCATCCATGTTCTTTTAGAAACTTACCTCTCTTCCATATGCTCCATAACACATCCAGATTCTTAGCCTCTCTCTCTCTCTCTCTCTCTTTCTTGCCCTATGACACTTTGGTTACCAGTTTCATCCATTGCGAGAACCATTCCTCAGTACCTAAAGCTATCCACTTCCTCAAGGTCCTTCCCATTAATATTCATACTCAGATCATCTTCTCTCTGCTACATCCCATTTCCTTAACTTTGCTTGCATTTACTTTCAACATTTTTGTTTTACTTGTTTTCTTAAATATGTCATTCCCAACCTTCCTGAGTGTAGCTTGTCTGAAGAATTTGTGGCCCACACTTTGGCCACCCTCTTGAGGAAGTTCCCGGAGGGGACAGACATCAGAGATGCAGGTGGATAGATAGAAGGTTTTTTTAAAATTGCACTAAACCTGCAAATGTTGAATTTGGAAATAACTACAGTTCATAAGGTTATCAGTTAATGTCCTTTGCTTACTCTGTCTGTTACACCATTAAGGAGCAAAGTAGCCAAATCGACTTTTGGAAGTATTTAGGGAGCAGGAAATATTGGATAATAATGTGGTTTTTGGGCACAAACAAGTTTTACTGAAGCATAAAAAGAGAGGTCAACAGCCTGATGGCAAAAGGAATGAACAGTTAGGAACTTAGTTAATCATCCTTAAGATTTATTTAAAGTGTCAAAAATACTTCTCGGTAAATATATAAAAGCTGTTGCAGAAGATGGTAGTAGAGTACGATACACATAATCAACTTTCACACAAGGGAGCTGTACAACATAATATATACATATATGTTTCAACAGTGTGAAGAGTTACCAATGACATACAAGTACCATGTGCATGAGCTTACCATTAGAGGGGGAAATGATCTATGGAATGCAGTCTCAATGTGTATTTCTGATGTCTTATATAAAGTTATTGAATGTAATAACAAGAAAACTTGCTTGTAGAGTGTAGAAATGCTTATTATCCTTGAGTTTGGCGTCGTAACGTTTGAATCCGAGTTGATTCAAGTTTTGCAAATATGTTGAGTGAGTTTTTAGCATATGCTAAGAGCTCGAATTCATGCTTATAAGATCTTTCCCGCACAGGATTAGATTTTTTTTTTTATATCGCTGTAGACATCTAAACTTACTGTTTACATTCCTTACCAAACTAAAAAAAAAAAAAAAAAAAAAAAAAAGGAGTAAATGGAGTACGTGTCTTTCGTAAGAATGTGTAATAATATCGAGAACTTCACAAATTTCACCTTAAAAAGTTCATATTCAGTGATTTTTCCATTTACACGATAAAGTATTATTTAACCCCACATTTTTCCAATCCATCGGGATCCTTTCCCTAACGAGTTATTTGATATTGAGAGATCATTTTAAACTTTAGGAAACCAAGATCCCATTCTCTTATTCCTTACTAGAGCAAAAAAGATGCCATAAGGGAAAAACGAATATCATACCTAGAAAAGTGGTATCCATTTTTTCTAGACTTTTACCCAGTTGTACATGATTCGCCGTGATCTACTCTCTTGGGATCGTTATTGGAACCGTAAGGGGTGATTTAAGAGGTGGAATTTTCCTTTTTCGCTCAAAACGGACCTTCTACATGAATCGTTAGTGATAGAGTTATGAGGGAGAGGGGAAAGTGTGGCGTTATGATGATAAGTGAAATACTTATAAGCACAAAAAGAAAGGTATCCTGCCTATTTTAATGCTTCAGAGGTCTTGGGTGGTTTTATAATCATCGAAATTTCATCGTTATCGCAACATGTACTCTACTAATGGCGCCATGGTTCGTTTCATGTGGAGGGTAAATAGCGAGCTCATGTGTCTGCCGAGTTATAGGAATGTGACCCTGTGTGGGACAGAACTTATGAGCGTAATTCGAGTTGTAAATCCGAACTCCCTCATATTGACATGACTTGGGATTCAGTCCCATTCGAACGACTCGTGGCGGCGGCATTCTGTGGAATGCATAAATGATAAAGGAAAATAGGCACTTGTTGACTCTCCAGGCAAGTGTTCTTGTATTACAGCAGTATATGGTTTGTCTATCGACATACGAACGGAATAAATCTATACAGAAACCGAACAAGCGTGTGTTAAGTGCCTTTTACCAGCCGTAGGCGGCCCTCTTGTTCGTTTATTGTTGACTAGCTTTCTATCAAAGTTACGAGCATTACTTACACCCTCAACTGTACAATTTTGAGTTTTTTTTTTTATTTTCACCCCATATTGTTCCTCTGCCTTGAAGTACTGCTCACCGAAAACTCAAAATTCATGCAATTAGAGATGATACACCTAAAATCCCACACTGGTCAAATGTGTGATGAGAGCAGCGCCTTGTAACAGTAAGGTGAATAAAACTTCACCGTTCTAATAGAAAGGATAATGAAAGTATGAGCAAATTTACCCCCAGATGTAATTGTTGGAATCAGTATAACTTTTGCACAAATTATTCAAACTTCATTATAAAACACATGCAATTTTTGATATGAGAGCAAATAACCAGCTGATGAACAAGGAATTGTTAGAGTTCTTTTTCACTTGAATTTTATAATCGGGAAAGATTAACGTGCTTCCTTTAAATAGAAATATACGATCACATGGAAATACTCAACTACGTAATTAACACAGTTTACTTCAGTTTTGTAAAATGAAGAGATATAGCACTTGTATTTAGGACACAACCTGAATAACTGCAGCTAATACAGAAATCATGTAACTAATTGAGACTTAATGTGAAACCAATAATGAAATCCACTATCTATCACTGGCCTGTCAAGAGCTGTTAGGCATACTATAACACTAAACTCATCTGACTAACGATAAAAAAAAGTTACTTCACAGATATGCTCTTGATTTAGTGCTAAATCTGAGTTCTAAGTTGATTAATGAATTGGGTTATTTACTGAATATATATACATATGAATGGAATTTACCTGCAAAATTTCTGACATTTAAATTATTCAGAAGTATTCATAAACATTTTTTTTTCGTATCCATTTCAGTTAACTGTACTCGGATATCTATATACGGAAAGACAAAATTCTATACCTGAGCTCTAAGTTGCTCATATCGGCACCAGTTGAAGATTTTCTCTAGGCATAGAAGCAGTATGCTCAGCGCAGCACTCATGCCCAGCATCACGAATGCTGTAAATACCTGAGAAAAAACACACAAAAAAAAACATTAATTGAAGATGTTAAAATCTGATTGCTAGATTTTGCTTCTGGTAATCTATTAGCATTATCTGATTGCTAAATTTTGCTTCTGGTAATCTATTAGCATTATCTGATTATTGGGTTAGCTTTGTAAGTCATTCTCTCACTTGTCAAATTTGATGGTAGGAACTTTATATATCCAGATCCTCGCTTTGTACAAACTGGTAATAACACTAGTCATTATTACGAACCTGTCTATAGTAGTAAGTCAAAGTATTTTTTTTTTTTTTTTGTAGCAGTGAATTATCTATTTTTCATAATAATCAATTAACTTATTTATTTGTTAATTTTTTTTTTCGAAATTACAACACAATTGCTGGTTTAGCTTACCTGCTTAAACCCAAGAGGAACTACAGGTTGTTGTGGGCAGCTGTAGGGTCGTGGGTACCAAACATCCATCAGCTTTTTCAGTAGGCCAGACTCCCGGAACTTACTGATGCTGTAACAGTACATTAATCTTTCTCAGATTACGAGGGAGTGAATTACTGTGAGGGGAGGAAGTGAATGGTTATTGAATGATTCCTGGTTATTTTTTTACTTTAATGAAATACTGGTGAAACAAGTTGATCTCTCATTGTATTCAGCTGAATCGTAGTAAAAAAAAAAAAAAGCATGTCCAAATTTTCGGTGAAAATTTAAGGTTTTTTTTTTATAAGTTTTTTATAAAGGAAATCGTATAATTCTTATAGGATTTCTTTTCGAGAACGTACATAACCATCCATAAGAGTTGCCCTTGTGCTCCATCATGTGTTATGTGTTAGCTTGCGGCGAGATTTTTTTTTTTTTTTTTTTTTTTTTTTTTTTTTTTTGAGGATAGCCTCAAGATGCCTGCACATCGTGTCTGTCATCCTAACAAGGATGAAGACTAAAAAATTCTCTGTCTTGAATAGGTACTTAACGTACACCTCTATTCAAATTTGGCTAAAGTTTCCAGTAATAGGACTGTTACATACTGTATCTAAATCTGATGCACGAGAAACCTTGTGACTTCAGCATATCTTTTGTCACGATTTTGTGAGGGATTGATTACTGGTGGCAGAGTCGCATCTTTCACATCCACCAACTTCAAGGGTGTGTTTACGTTACGAACAACAGATGGAGCTGAAGGTTATACTGTGTGAGTGGAAGTTTTCCCCGAAGGATTTGGAATGTGTGTTTATTACCGACGTCTTGTTGACTGTGTTTATCTTATTGTGACGAATCACGTGATTTAGCAGCGGGCGTAGACAGCCAACCTGACCCTAGGGGTGTGTCGAGAGCCGACACCTTGGACATAGAATCTCACCATCCCCATTGGGGGAAAAAAAAGTCGGGAGGGGGGGGGGGGGGTATGTGTAATGATTCCCCCCTTTTTTTTTTTTTTTTACTTTTTTAGAAACTCGTTAATAGATTATATCTTCAGGGCTACAGCGAACTCATAAACAAAGCAAAATGCATGTAATGTATTACGTAACGTTGACGAGACTAGGACGAGGGGTTTTCGTATTACATCTACAGCAGGACGAAGTGGAATTTGGAAGAAAAAGAGGTCAGGCTCGGGCCCCTCAGTGGGCCTGGGACCACGGTGTTGCAAACCCTCCCCCCTCTCCCTTCTTTCTCTCTCATCTAGCCTGTAATGCTACCGTCGCACCAGAATAATCATGAAATGATAATGCGAATGGTACACAGTCACATTGACGGGTATAATTACCCCACCTCATGCTGCTATTGACTTCTCATGTGTATCTTTGTGTAGACTATAGCCTACTCCTATACCGTATCAGTAAAGGCACAGCCAACACTCATGAAAGTTAACAGAGCCTCCTATTGTATGAGAATAGGAGGCATGAGCCCAATTTGTCACTTCTCCCTGTTGCTTAGGTGATGCGAGATCCGAGTTCGTAAAGGAATCAGTTACACTAAGGTCCAAAATCGTTGTATCAGGACACCCCCATTGGTTCATGATAGGTCGATACTTTGCCATAGGCGAGCGTCAATAAAAACATTTATATCTTCGTTCTTTTGAACATCTTCCAGCGTGTAGATTAAGCACCGCTAACGTATGTAACGACGCTACGGCAACAAAAGGGCATGTATTATGTAACCGCTGCCGTTCTGTTGGGAAGCAACAGGTTGGGGGCCGCTGTCGACAGCGTATCGTGAATGAAGAGCCTGCCGACGCTCTTAATTCTCTCTTCATGACACGTCGTACATTACCGCCTGTGAGCCTCTGATAATAGACCGTCACCCCCCCACTCTTTGTTATTAAGGTATGATCCATAAACCGATAATTCGGTACTCGCTCGATGTATTTTTTTTTTTTTAAATAGTATATTACTCTTAATCATTTCTGGCTGGTCTGTGCCCCATACGGATTCGCTTTATAAGAATCCGGAGCAAAAACAGTGGCACCACGGATAAGGTAGTGAAAGTACGGACATTATTTCCTCTCGCGGTGGTGACAGCGCTCCTGACATCCCCTTCCACCGGAGCTGTCATATGGACCAGGTGTCACGTGTTAGACTTCCGAGATGTATGAGGTGCTGCTGCTTCGCACAGCCAACTGGGATACTGGGGCGAAGCTGTTTCGGTCTCAGCGAAGTGGCTGCTTCGAAGCTGACTCGCTCGCAACCTGGCAACCAAGTGGCGAATAACGTTCCTGATAGCAAGGTGTGTCTGATGATGCCACCACCATCCTTCTTCCTTAATGGACGACGGGGGAAGGAGGCACCATGGTATGATGATGGTGAAAGTCACAAGTTAACAGACTTGTTAAACTTAGTCAGAAAGATGTTAAGCCACTGTCCGGACTGACCTTGATGGGCCAGATCGAAGGTTACATCATCATTAGGGTTGTAAAGTCGTGCCCAAGGGATCTTACCATCCTTCTCTGGGCTTGTACCGCCGTGCTCAAGGGGTCTTACCATCCTTCTCTGGGGTTGTACCGTCGTGCTCAAGGGATCTTACCATCCTTCTCTGGGGTTGTACCGTCGTGCCCAAGGGATCTTACCATCCTTCTCTGGGGTTGTACCGTCGTGCCCAAGGGGTCTTACCATCCTTCTCTGGGGTTGTACCGTCGTGCTCAGGGAGTCAGCGACAAGTAGTATTTGATTTTCTTTGTCTCTTCAGTGATGCATCAACAGTAATGAAATAGTAGATGAGGCTAAAGCTGCTATATCAAGCGATCTGTATACGAGAGTTGTTATCACAATGATTTATGAGCAGAAAAAATAAAATAGGTTTGAATGGCGAGGTAGTAGGGACATGAAAATCCTAAACAAGAAGAAGCTGGAGAGGTTAAGGAAAGGTGCTGGAGTATGGCGTTCCTACTCCAACATGAATCGTTATATTGAGACTTCGTTGTCGACAGAGGACTGGTTGTATGTTGACCCCCATGGTCACTTAATAGAGGCCTGACGCAGTATGTGACGTCCATCATTACAGTAT
>JAUUDY010518553.1:0-10545 GCA_032361765.1 Panulirus inflatus | reverse complement strand
CTTTTCTGTGTGGCACTTAAGTCACTTGCTCAGCTAAGCATAAAAATAAGCAGAAATCTAAGAATTTTTCTGCATACAGCCCCAGGATGTAGGAGTAATAAGAAGAGGAAACAATGACGAAACACGTAGTGTTTATGATGATGATGTGGGTTACCATACACCGCCAGGGACTACAACTTCAGGGTCAACTGCCAGACACCACCAGACACATACACATGATGAGAGTGTAAATGACACATGGAATTATCGTAAACACTTGAATAACGTGTTGAATATTATTCGGATGATGGTTATAACTTGACACTAACGGCCATAATGACCCTGGCAATCGATAGCCTTAGCTAAAACCAAATAACAATCAAACAGCCAGCAAAGAATAAGTTGCCAGGCACTGCCAGAAGCCACAACTTCGGATAGCTGTTGCCAGACACCACCAGGAGCCACAACTTCAGAACGCAGGTTGCCAGTCACCACCAGGAGCCACAACTTTAAAATTCAGGTTGCCAGACACCACCAAGAGCCACAACTTCAGGACGCAGGTTGCCAGACACAACAACTTGTGAGCGAGGATTGCCAGACACCACCAGGGGACTCAACCCGGTAAGCTGTCATAGGCTGGCACCTTATTAAAACTTTGGCGGACTTGTCCAACTTTCCCGCGACAACTTTGGCCCTCAACCCTTCCCTCACCAGCCAAACTGAAGGTATCGTGTGACGTAGTATTGAAAACTTCAGCTCTCCTGAACTACCCCCTCTCGTAAAATCAGCTCACCTAAAATCTCCTTTAATTTTACATCATACATCAAAACTTTCTTCATTATTACCATCTAAATTCAGTATCAAACTTCCATCACAGTAATATATAAATAAATCATTCTCAACAAAGTTTTCTGTCACTGCATTGTACAGAGAATTAACTGATCTCCACAGTCTACTTTAGAATGTCACAATTCATGTTTATGTTATGGTATTCAGTTTGTTTAACACTACAGTATCTATTTAAGTCTGCTCTGGTGCATAGGCTCTAAATCCTTTTTGAAGAAAGTGAAGTTATATCTTCTCCACTGTGAATTTCTATTTTGATAATATCTCAAACCTAAAATGTACCTACATGATCAATAGATAAATCTTTTACTAATACTCAAGTAGGTATCTATTGACACTTGATAAGTACAGACAATATGAGGCACAAGTCGAACTGTTCCATATGCATCCAAAATTCAATCTTGCACATATCAAACACACAACAGTCAGTATCTCACTCAGTATAAATTTTTTTTTGTTGTTTTTACCTAAGCATATAGACCAATCTGATCTATGGTAGTTTAGCATACATATCATCAATTTGTGGGGTGAAGTATTTTTTAAGCTGTGGTCGCTTGGATTTAAGAGTAGGGGTAAGGAGACCATTCTGGACACTGAAAAGATCTGGATGGAGATAGATGTCCTTTACCTGAAGATTTAAGAAAAATTTACTTATAGTAGTCTGCAGTATGAAACTTAAGCAGAACCTGCTGGCTCAAAAGATTTATGATCCAGTAAAGAATTTACAGACAGCAATCTACAATATCAAACTTTAAAAGAACCTACCTGCTCAAAAGACTTGATACCAGCTGCCTTGCCAAGATTAGTAATGTCATCCATAATAAGTTGTTTAACGTGGGGATTAGCACATAGAACAGATAGAGTGCCAGGGATCTCCTGTTCTCTTGCCCATTCCTTCACAGCTTCCACTTCTGGCACAATGATGCCCACAACGCTTGACTGAAAATAAGGATTTTGAATCATTATTCACATACATCAAACTTAGATTTCATTTATTCGATGTTTTGGTTACCCATTTATTGTAAGACTAACCTCAGATGGATAAAAGGAACAAAGTAGGAAAAAATTCCATCCCTAGATCTAAATTTCTAAATCCTTTGTATGAAATATATGTGACATTTTGGCTCCCTCCAGTATGAAGAAGGCTAGTGATAGAATTAATAATACCTGAAGGATGATGTTAGTGGCATAAAATAAAGAAAAGAAACAAAACCTTCAATACCCTCCCTACACTTGATAGCAAATCTCCTTCAGCTTGATTTTTATTGAGTGGTTTATCATTTTTAAATATATTCAAGGTATTTACCCATGCTTGTATATGATATAAGAGGACAGGTCAAACTCAAGCACTGTAGAAAGAAAGAAACATGATCTTCAGGTACTCCCCTCTTGTCTGTCATAATAAAAATTCACACCATTATAGAATTTCCAGACCATGCCTACCATTGAAGGGTTAAGAGGTCTGAAGATGAAAATATATAGGGAAGAAGCATGGAAAACACTGGTGTATATGTAGGTAGTAAGGAAAACCAAAATTGGCTATTGGAAGTATTGGAAAGCCAGAGAGAAGTGATGAAATAGTACAAAGACAGGTATGTACACCTATTACAGATGCAGGTATTGTACCATGTAGAAAGATAAGGAAGACATACCTACTCGTCTCAACAAGAGACTAGAAGGAGAAACCTTAAATGGCAACAAAAATGCTAACAGTGTGCTAGAAGGTTACAAATGTTAGGACAAAGTGGCCCTCAAGTGGGCATTTAAAAAAACAAGAGAGTTATGAAGGAAAACCAGCAAGATTAAGACAGTGCCTAAGTAATAATAAACTGTAAGATACCAAAGACAAGGTTATGAGTTGCTTTGATCACTGAATTGCTATACTTCAGCATGAGAGGTACAACAATTGAACAGCCTAAAATCATGAGGAAATGAAGAGTACCTACAGTAGGTGAAGCTTTGCCAAAAGGCTGGGCTAGTGAGAGAGAACGTGTGTATGTTCTTTTATTTAATTATCTATCTGTAAAGTACAGGGAGTATGTTCTACACTTGTGGAACCCCATCTCTTGAACCTTCCTTCCTATCATTCTTCTTTTACACTATATAGTGTCTGCACTTATTTTTCTGTCATTCTTCTTTAGAGCAATGAACACAGTAATGATTATTTTTTATAAGAAAAAATTTCTAAGCCTATTTGAATATTTCCTGACTATATACAACTTCATACTGAAAGAGGCAATTACTGGTCTTTCCCTTCCATGTTGACTGTATCAACCCATTCTCAACATCTCTTTACTTCAGATGTTGTATTTAGCTTGACTATTGCCTCTAGTAGTGTTTTCATCTGTTTTTGCTTTGCTATCCCTTCTTCTTTTGCTGGTTTGCTGGAATGTGGTTCACTACCTTTCTCAGCTTTGGTGTACATACATGTCAGCAAAGCTCTGCAGTAGTAATTCACCCACTTCCATGTGTATGTTTTTTCTGAAATCTGCATTTTAGTATTCAAGCACTGATCCTGAATCCTATGGCTTTATCAAAACTTCCAGTAAACATTCCACATATTTCCTAAGTTGTTGCATGTTGTTCTCTCAATAGTTTCACATAGTGGTTTACTTTGTCTTTTGGTTCCACTGTCCTCAGAGCTTTGTCCCTAAGCTTCAGCTTCTACTCCAGGTTCTCCTTCCTCAGTGTCAGGACTATTTCCTATTTTCTGTTCTTCATTTCCGTCTGTAGTCTCTGATCTCCATATAATGGGCAAAGCTTTTGAGTGGTCGATCACTTGCTCTCCCTGAAAAGCCCCACTTTCCCTCACACTCTGACTCTTCCCTCAGAGTGTCCATATTCCTCCAGTTATTTTTAATTTCTTAATGAATATAATAGGTATAGGTAAGTTGATGAAGAAAGCCATGATTTAGTTTCATATAACTAAGAGGTTAACAAAGCATTCCCACACCCGTGAAAATAATCTTCCTAGAACACAACATATGTAGTTAATAGAAAAATAATCATTAAGAGATAAGGGTAAACCAACACTTAACACCAGGTGAATGGAAGCACGAGAGATAATTAAATTTCAGTTAATCATTATAACGGTGATCCTCCATGGAATATATTGGAACAATCATACAAAAATAAAGTACATACAAGTCTTACCTTAAGGCTATCCCCATGTACGAATACCTGAGCAACATATGGTGATCGTACATATATATTTTCTATCTTCTCAGGAGCAACATATTCGCCTTGCGAAAGCTTAAAAATGTGCTTCTTGCGGTCAATAATCTTCAATGTTCCATACTGTGGAAAAAGACATGATGGTATATAATGACACTGTATTCATGCATTTTACAGAATACTTTAATATTTAGATACTTTACATACTGCTTTTCTACCTGTTAAAAAAAAATTTTAGGGGTAAATGTGCGCACCATATTAAGGTTAAACTTTATTACCAGGAATGTAACTAACCATTCTTTGTCCTCAAAATTTCCAGTAACTCTTAGTACGTTTGTATGCTGTATTAACTAAAACAATTCTATCTGGCATCTTTCTGCCTGCTTCTGATGTTTGTTGAAAGTGTTTTGTTATATCAGCATTAGGAAAAGTTGTTCCTAAGTGAAACACTCTAGTAAAACCTTAATTAGAGCAGATAAACATCATAATGTATGAACATATAAAACTGAAATGATCTACAGGTGCACCAGGTTCAAGTCCTGTGCTGAGTGATTTATACATTTTTTATATTTTTATTATTGTTTTAAACATATCCATTTAAGACAATTCCAGAAACACGGTGTTTTAAAACATTAATGTGATAAGATATTTTCTTTTATAATATATATATAGGGGAAGCACTCTTGTAAGTGGTATATTTTCATATCCAGTACTGCTTAGGTCTGGCAGATGCTAGATAATAAAGCTTTTCCTATGATTAAGAAGAGCCCATAATTAAAACAATCCTTGGTAAATTCACTTCATGTGAATTCTTCTATCATCATGTATTACTGAGGAGGGTAAAACCAAGAGAACAGACTTAATTTCTAACTTGCTCTAAATCACTCTGCCTAATTTTTGTAACACTACAATATTCTTCCTGACAGCAGTGTAATTCAATAAATTCAAGTTCATCTATTTTGACTAGTACAATGCAAAAGCATGAAGCAACTTACTGGAAGCCACTGTCCAATGTCACCAGTGTGTAACCATCCTGAAGCATCAATTGTCTCCCGAGTCTTTTCTGGATCTTTAAAGTAGCCTTTGAATACATTCGAACCCTTGATACAAACTTCACCCTGACCTGACACAGAGAAAATATACTAATAAGTTTTGGATAAGAGAGGAATAACACTTACTTAAAATTCTTATACTGTAAATGTAGTGTTGGGTACAGTTTGTAATTAATGAAAGATAACATACAGCAAAAATCAATAAAAATTATTAATGAAGTCCCTGCAATATATCAGACAAACAATGATCTTTCTGAGGTAAAAATTTAAAGGAAAATGCACACTATTCATTAAACCAAAGGTCTCTGAACTATGACCCATGGGCTGCATCCAGTCCATTAAGGAATTTCATTTTTTCTGATGATAAATTTCACAATTGAACAAGTAAAAGAATCATCTCCAAGCCAACTGTATCAGGTTCTGTATTACCTGCTGAGACATACTTGTGTCTGGTACTGCACATTAGCCAATTATTTGAGATGTGACAAATGGATGTCTCATCTTGCCATCTACATGAATATTACCAAGTTTTTATACTTTCCCTGCATTTTAGTATTAAAAGATGGTCTGAAAATACTGATTTATGGCTTTAAGAATATGCCTGGTGCAACTTATGAAAAACAAATGTTCAATAAGATATAGAGCATCGTTTATGAACATTTACAAGCATATATAACACGACGTATGGGCACCAGTTCCATTTGTTAGTAATCTTTATGTAACAGTGATCTCACCCAGTAACACAACAAAAACTGAATCTTAAACTTATTCCTTTACCATATACTTAGGATCAAACTAATCATAGCAACACTCTGCCATGAATTTTGGATCTGTTACTAAATTAATGTATTACCTTACCCTGAGCAGCATAGTAATCCATGTCTGGAACATCACATAGTTTGATAGCATTACAGGCAATAGGAGGACCCACATGATCTGGCCTGTAGTCACCTTGGATGGTTAGTGTTGAAGGAGCCCCACATTCTGTTTGGCCATAACCTTCTACAATCTGTTGGGATACAAAATAAGTAAAAGTGAATGATCAGCTAGATAAAAGATATATCATGGACAATACAGAACAAACTGCAAGTCTGCAGTCTGTTAGGGGACCTGGGAAGTAAGTCAGTTATTGTTTGAATGACATGGCTGTGGTGACAAGTGAGAAACTGCAAAAGCTGGTGTCTGAATTTAGGACAGTCTCTTGCGAGGAGTGTGAGTCTGAATGGGAGGAAGTAGAGTGTTTCAGATAACTGGGAGTAGATATGGCAGTTGATGGATTCGCAGAAGCTGAAGTTAGCCATAGGGTGGCCAAGAAGGTTAAGGTCCTGGGTGCATTGAGGAGTATATGGAAAGAGAAGTTGCTGTTATGTTAGGACAAAGATGGGTATTTTTGATGTTATAGTAGTCTGAAAGGTGTTTTATGAATGCAAGGCATGGACCATAGATCAAAAATTATAGAAGAGGATGGATGTGTTGGAGATGAACTGGCAAGTGAAAAAGAGGTAATTATTCATAAGGTTTGGGAATCACTGATGTGGAGAATATATCCAAAAGCAACTCTCATGAGTGTAAGAACATTTCCAGCCAGTACTATCTAGAAATTAGTAAAGAATTATACAAGAAGAACGAATAATATATACTCACTACACATCCTAAAGCAATTCTCATGAATGTAAGAACGTTGCCTGCCAAAGGTGCAGATCCAACAACCAACAGTCTCAGTCTGCCACCCATGCTGTCTTGGACTTTTTTGAATACTAACTTATCCCAGATGGATGACCTTCTTATCACACCCCTGCGAAAAGAATACAGTATTTTGTCTTACAGTAGTTTAAAACTTACATCACTAACATTCATGCAATAAGACTTCCTATTCATTTAATGAGTATATAGATTAGGAAGTATGTAACCTTTTTAAATATTTTTTCTCTTTTTTTACCCTACACAGTTTAACCAAGTCTTAATCATTCTTTATTAAAAAAAATAGCACAAATTCGAATTTAATATTACCTCTATACTCATAAAATGCTGAGCATGTCAAAAAATTCATTTTATGTGACACAAAATTCAGGTCTCTAAAACTCAAAGGTAATTTTTAACAATAGATATGAAGAATATCTCATCCTGGTAACCATCTTAGGCATCGTCCTTTTCTGGCATATACTCTGAATATACAAGATCACATGCTGTATCTTTCTCTTTTTTCTGAGCTATTTTTCAGCTCTTTCAGCATTTCATGGTAGTTCATATGTTCCATCCCCTACGAAGTGCATTTGGATTCTTTCAACTGTAATTCGTTACTCTTTGTTTCATTGGTGACCATATGATACAGCAGGATTCATATTTGCCTCTTATGCATACATTAAACATTTTCATCAATACTTTTTTATTTTCTTGTCATGAAAGTATTTAGAATCATACATCACATTACTTGGCCTCAGAGTGTTACCTTTTCAGTCTGAACTGTAAATTCTAATTTCTAATTTATGATAACACCTAAGTCTCTCACATTTGTCTCACTTAATACTGCTCTCTCTGTTGGGCATTTATAAAGTGTCACCAGTGTATTCTTACATGTTCCATAACTTATTTGCTCAAATTTATCTTTGTCAAACTTCATCAGGTTCACTTCAGCCCATTTGTATGTTGTCAGAGTCTTTTTGCATCTTCATTTGATCAGCTTCTAATGCAATCATTTTGATTAATGTCTTCAGGGAAAATAAGAAGAAAAAAGAAAAATTATGAAAATTTTAATGTGGAATATCTGCATTTTGCAAAGGGGTAAGTAGATTTAGGTAGGAAAGACATAATGATTAAAAAATTCCAAAGTTTCACAGTATAATGAAAGAAACACATATTACAGTTGCCTAGCCTTGAGTTGCTAATGGCCACACAGTAATCTTGCTGAGTATTATGTGGTCTAGCTAATGGCAGGAATACACAACAAGTCAGTTCTTGGAAGCAGAAACCAAAGTGATATTCACTTGAGAGTGAAAGGGAGCCATCAATGCAGTGCAGGGCAAGTGAGTCATGTTTCAAGGTTAGACTCATGGAGTTGATAAGTTGGATTGCTTTGGACACGACTCTCTCTAATAAGTATGTATGGAGTTTAGAGCCCTTTCAGATGTGAAAGCACCCTCCATACAAGGACAGATAGTCTTTTGTTCAATCAAAGCAACTGTTACAAAGAAAATAATCAATGGCATCGGAACATGACTCTCAGTTTCTTAGAGGTGTAATGTGGTCTCTAGGATAGATTAGATGTTAAAGATATATGTTTCAATATCCTGAATGTTAGTTGTATTGTTCCCAACATTTTCATAATTCTGGCATTTAAAGTTCCTAAATAACCTACACAAACTGTTTCTCTTCCAGTATAGGAATATCAAATTTTACTGTTTATTGAAGCAACTAGGAAAAAGTATATCTAACCAATAATTGGAACATACCTTTCCAATTCAGTTTTCTTGCTTGCAGAAGCCATCTTCAACATGAGTTTCTTAATGGAAGATCCATTGACTGCTGATGTGACCTTATCATAAACTCTGTTCAAGAGCCGAGGGACGGATGGAGTGATAGTTGGTCGTAAAGACTTATAGTCATCTACAAGATTACGAATGTCACCCGAATAGAATCCAACAGCACCTCCAGCCATATATACAGCCACTTCACAGCAACGCTCTAGCATGTGAGCCAGAGGCAAAAAGGATAACATTACATCACTCTGGAGAGAGGAAAGATTTTATGATTAAGTATCAGTGTACCATAATGAACCACAAATGAAAGCAAACTGGTGTCCACATTTATTGAATACTCTTAAATCCTGTACCTGAATTCTTTTAGTACCTCATTAGCGTACAGCATTCCCTGATGCCTTGTTTCCCGCATTAGCGAGGTAGTGCCAGAAACAGACAAAGAAAATCTGCATCTGCTCATTTTGATTAGAATTAAAATGAACTTTGAAAATAAAGTGCTTCACTATTGCTGAGGGCACTTTCAGTGTATGCTTTTAAAGCATATACATCCACCACACATATCAAATATTGATTGATATGAAAAATAGTGTAGATGTCTATACCTAAAGTGTGGTGAAGAATTTCTAGTTACACAGACCACAAAAAAATCAAATAGTAAGTGGGAGAATGTAAATAGTTTTGTATGAACATGTTCTTTCCTATCTGTGCATACGTGAAGGGAGTTTTACGCTCATACAAGTTCCATTACTTAACCTCAGAATGATTTCACTGAAACTGAATTCATCAGTATCCTCAGCATTTATCAACTACATCGTCAACACCACATCCCCTTGAACCTTCCTCTAAAAAGTGATAACCATGGCAGAAATGCCTTAGGGCTGACCTATCTAAACACCATGACATAGTCAAATATCAAATTATTACAGAGGTAAGCTTACTTTATGTGGCTTGTGTTCAGCAAGTTGCAGAAGTGTTGCAGAAACATCTGCAACAACATTTTCATGTGTCAGCATAACGCCCTTGGGATTACCAGTGGTACCTGATGTGTAGCAAATTGTGCACAGATCCTCTGGCTTTGGAGGCTGTAAGGCAAATTTAAAATCAATAACTGTATAATTGTCCTCTCATGTTACACATGAAAAAAGCTTTTTAAACATAAACCTTATTTTTGCTATTTAAACACTTATTATACACATTTATATTAGATTTTTTTAGTTGTATTAAAGGTTTAACATTAGAGCATTGCAAATAGATCATCTTTGATGATGGAAAAAAACAGAGTGCATTGCAAATCTTTTAATAAAACATCTTTCTGTTTGCAGTGTTAGGGAATTTAGTGTGGACCTTTGTCCACACTGAGGCAAGGACCTATTTGAAATATAAGGGTTAAAGAGAGGGAAAGATGTAATTTTTGTAATAGAGGAACTAGTGTCTGAAAAGTATCTATACCAAACTTTTGCTCAAATCACATGCATGTAACATTAAGGAACATATATTCACTGATACAGTTATCCAAGAAAGAGGCTATGTCAGAGTTTAAAGATTGAAACTCAACAAATACAAATAAACTTACCAATTCTGGAAGTTCACTGGCAGCACCGAGGCTTTCTACCTCTTCAAAGAACTTGATAGTAATGCCTAACTTCTTTGCACGTTCAGATGTTTCTGGACTAATATCCTTGATAGCAACAAGAGTCTTGAGGCATTTGGGAGGATTATCCAAGAGTTGACTCATCTTATGGTCATCCTGGCAGACTACTGTTGTGATGGAGGCTGTTGACATTCATAATCTTGTTAGTTTTAATAGAAAAAAGTACTAGCTGGTTTCCGTACAGAAACACTGTAAGGCAGCAGCCAAACATGTGCCATGGGTCCATAAAGCAGGGAAATATACACTACTTTGGGGTATGAAGTTCTCTAACAAAACTGTACTCCCAATGATACAGCCTTGCCAAAGGTGACTTTTCTCTCATGGTGTAACCTTGAACAGGTGGAGCCCATTAACATAACACCTAATT
>JAUUDY010518442.1:0-10545 GCA_032361765.1 Panulirus inflatus | reverse complement strand
ATCACTCCCTCATACTTGTACCTTAACTCCAACACCCCCTTTATACCTGTACCTTAACTCCAACACCCCTTCATACCTCTACCTTAACCCCATCACCCCCTCATACTTGTACCTTAACCCAACACTCCCTCATACCTGTACCTAAACCCCAACACCTCCTCATACCTGTGCCTTAACCCCAACAATACCTCATACCTGTAACTTAACCCTAACACCCCCTCATACCTGTACCTTAACTCCAACATCCAAATTAGATTGCGTTAAACGAGTATGAATGTCATTCGGTGCGACGGACAATATTACATTAGAGTTTGATTTTCATTGGAAGGTCCGACTTAGAAACTCTCACAAGCTAACTTCAACACTAGGCCCTCTTACCCTACGACACAATGTTGGTTCACTCTCCCTGTTCTATGAGGATTTCTGTGGTTTTTGCTCCCGAGAGCTGGCTGCTTTTGTGCCTCCACCACTAGCTTAACCACACAAAGCTCGGCAAGCTGCTTCGACACATGATTACTATGCGGCCGCTGGCAACACAGGAGCACCGTTTTGTAAGTATTTCTTCCCTACACCTCGAGCTTTGGATCTCCTTACCCTCTCATGTCTTTTCCAGTAACGATGACTTGGCACATTTTATGACAGAATATTTTCTTACCGCAAAATCCGTAAATACTTTCTTTTGTCACTTTTTCCCTCTCGTAATCCTCTCTTTACTTTAATCAAGGCCCGTCCTTGATGTGGACTTTTGTCCGTGACTGAAGCTTCCAGTGTAAAAGAAAAAAAAATTGTTTGCCACGTCGTAAAAGCACAATTGTGGCAATCTTGCTGTATCAAGTGTTTTAAATTCAAACTAGAAATAATCTTGATTTATTGTAAGCTCATATTCCAAGAGGCCTTCATGTACCATCAGCTCACACCATTGACGACCTTTTTGTGTCGTAAGCTTACACTACCAATTCTTTGATTACATCATACTTATACTGTGTTGTACGCCCACGACACAGTTGTCTTTGATGAGGTGTAAGCTCACATTAGGGAAAATCTTCGCGTGTCATAAACTTGCACCACAAACCTATTGTCATAAACTTACACTAATGATTCTATCGTGTCATAAGCTTACACTACTGATAGTTCTGCTGTGTCGTAAGCTTGCCTCAACTGACCATCCTGCAGTACAGGTCATATTCTATCAAAAATTCATATCGCTGTTCCTATGACGTGGACTGAAATCATTGGCGATCATAATGTATGCAATTCGTTCACACCACTTGCTGCATCTAGTTCACATCAATTATCTCTTGTAATTTCAAATGAATACAACGAAATTCAAACCACAACAGACCACTGGGTCCTAACTAGGCTGTTTGTGATAGTGGAAGGAGTAGAAAGATTGATTTTTTTTTTTAAAGATGACCTGTAATCTTATCATATAGCTAGGATGTGCAATTAATGTCAGTTGTGGATTTAAAGCACAATATTCATCAGGAATATGGTTAATTATATCTATGGCACAGCATTCAACTACTCTGTTATATCATTCCATATGTTAACAATTCTGTTGAAGTAAAAGTATTTCGCCTCATTCGAGGAAAAACATTTGTCCACGTAACATCAGACGAATCTATCGATAAGTTGCTCGTTAGATCGAGATTACCGAAGCCTTTAATGATTTTGAATACTTGTATTAGATGACCTCTTAACGTTCTCAATTCTATGCTAAATATTTCTAATTCCTTTTGTCGGCTCTCATAAGATTTGTTTCTCAGGCCGAGAATCGTCTTGGTAGCTTGCCCAGTAATGCACTCTCTTCAGTCTCTCTCTCTTTCCTCTAGCAAGGTAACGAAACCTGAAAATATCCAAGATGGGGACGCTCTAGTGAGTTATTGAGAGGATAATTTCTCGAGACTTGAAGATTTAAAAGCCGCACCTATGAATCCAAGAATTTTGTGATTTTTTTTTACTGCTTCTGTGCGGTTTAGTTGGCTTTGGGTCAGCCAAGTCCTCTCCCATATTTACCTTTTGAAGCTCAACAGGCTTCATATCATAGGGTGCCTTTTAGTTTTTCAACCGGTATGTAAGACTTTGCTAATAGCAATATTAGAATTCATTTGTCATGTTATCCCAGTCCTTCCGTTTCTCTTTGTCAGTTTAAAGCTGCGGACATTTACTTTCTCATTTAGATTTATCATCCACCTAGGTATCGCCCGCAGAATTAGATATCTTACAACACAGCCCCTTATCAATGTAAATAATGTATATGAGAAAGAGAGCCATTGAGAGAGTTGACCATTAATCACTACTTCTTGTTTATAGCCAGTCAGCCAATTTCTTAAGCATCGCAATACAACCTCATCTATACAATGTGACTGAAATTTGTCAGTAATCTTTGATGTCGAATTATATCTAATGCTTTTTGAAAATCTAAATAGATGACATCAACTGCTTTACTTTTATTATTCATATTGATTTTTTTCAGAATAGAAAAATTCTCTTATCAGCATGGGTTGTGCCTTTGGTGGAACCTAAGTTGATCTTTCATATTACTGTTGTATGGTATGCAGTTTGTGTATGGTTTGGGAATGTACCAAAAGACTTGGAAGATATTAAGAGGCAATATGGGGATGGGAAACTGGCAGGGACTTTAACGGAAACTAGTGACTTTAACTCCACAAAAAGGTTTACTCACTTCATGGGAAATATCACAAATTTATCCTTTGCTTCTGGTGTTCTTAAGAGCAGAGTTAGTGCCAGACATACTGTGAAAATATCCTTTAAGAGGAAAGCTTTATATATGTATGGATATAAGTTCCACTCCAGCTGTAGTCTTCTTGATAAACAACAGATATTAGAATCTTACACGTGGTCTGTATTAGCTTACCCTGTATCCTTGGAAAATCAAATGGGAAACCTTCGGTACCATGCGATTGCTCTCTGGCAGTACCAGTACCAACATTTTATTATGATGGATGTTTTCCAAAGAATTGTTTCAGAGGCCAGTGACCCCAAAATCAATACGCCTTGTGACAGAAGTAATGGACAAAGAGAAAATTCCCTTGGAAAAGAACTAGGTCGACACCTGTCTGGGTGGATCATGAAGGTTTCACAGAATTATGGTATCATACAAAGTGGAAGTACCCAAGTGGAGGCCACTTGCTTGTATTTCCACAAGTCAGTCCTGTACTTGGATGGGGAATTATTGCCAGAACATGTAACCTTGAATTCAATAGATAAATATCGTCAGTGTAATATGTATGCTAAACCAATGCCGTCCAAAGATATTGATGGGTTTATTGTAACAATGGAAGCAGTTACGGTATGGATAGGTAAAAAGCCCTCACTTTTAGGATCTTCACCTAAAGAACTAACACAGGTTATAAATGGTGGAAAGAGCCCAACTCGAGAGATTCATTCATCCGATACAAATTTGAAAACCACACATTACTTAAAACCAAGGGAATTGGACATCATTGAAGATTTTCAAACGGATGAATATCAAGGCTTGACAAGCTACAAGGAAGACAACTTTCTGGGTGTTAATGAGCCACATGTTGTGGAAAGTATCATTAGTGGAAGCATACTGATGACAGATAATTATCAAGGACTCATGACATGGTTTAAGAGCATTGTTGCCTTTTCTATTAAGATATTTTATGTAAATGGTGAAAAATTTGAAAACAAATACACTTCTCTAACAGAATTCTTTAGTGGTAATAAAATAGTGTTAAAGGCCTGGATAGTACCTCTGAAAGAACCAAAAATAATATTTAATTGTCTGGTTATTTATGAGGCATTATGTGTTTGGACTGGGCAAGAGCCAGCTGATTTAAAGAATTTTAAGACAGAAAAATGCTACGGAATACAGCTAAAAAGATTAGAAAAATTAGATAAATTCCCTGTACCAAAGGTTGTTTTTACCTACTTTATAGGTAATGTTACTCGTCTGTCTCAATTTGTCGGGGTTATTACCAGCAAGACTGACAAAGGAAATATTGAAATTGCATTTTGGAACAATGCTCTTTTCCTAGATGGAGCAAGAGTGCACAATGGTTTTAACCTGAATAGCTTAAGCAGCATTTGAACATCATCATTGTGGTCTGTACTTGCATTTCCTATTACACCAAAAGAGTTTCAGGGAAAAAAAGTGAGGTATTGGGCCGTTTCAGTTTGGCACCATTATGACCAACACAAGATTGGGAAAGAACTTTTGTTTGGCACTTCTAGTAAGGTTCAGGATTGGGCTTATGATATCTTATCCTTAGTTAGGCCAGCTTCAGTGGAAGACATGTCATCGGTAGGAACAGATTCAGTTGACAAATTCATGTGTGGTTTCATTACCACTGCTAAAGATCAATATGGTATTGTTAAGTGTGTCAGTAATAAGCCACAGGAATACACCTATGTCCTTTTTCATCGCTCTGTGATGTGGATTAATGGCTGGGGTGTGACTGGTGATGTGTCTCTATCCCTCATTGATCAGTCATTACAGTGTGGTCTGTATGCTCACCCAACTCCCAAGCAGGAGTTAGATGGCTGTCAAATAACCATGATTGCTTCTGTGGTATGGCTTGGCAAGAAACCACATCATATAATTGGGCCATGCTCATCAGAAGATAGTCATTTGCTGACAGAACTTGATGAAATAACAGTTTCACGGGTGAAAGAAGTCAGAAAGAAACTGGAGAAAACATCCCTCCAAGACATTTCGGTGACAGCCTTGCAGGATTCCCAAGAAGGATCTGGGGCCAGAAAAACTCTTGATAAATCAGAAAGTGAAAGTGAAGAAAGTGGCCACAAGTACGTGGGTAAACACATAACTGGGCGAATCATAGACAAATGTAAGGGTGGTGGAGTTGCTCAGTGGCATAGTATCCAGCTTGAAGGAGAAGTCTACATAGAATTTGCTTGTAAAAATATTTCCATTGACTTGAGTCCCATGAATAAAAAAACCAAAGTATCAGTTCTTCAGGCACGACCATGTAATTTCTTTGTTGTACCTGTACCACACCGAGAGGTTTGTGGCTATACCGTTAGTCTAGAAGCAACATGTGGCTGGGTTGGCAGCAAGCCATCACATATTCCTCCACCTGGGACACAGGATTTAGCCAAGGTTGATCTTAGTGGTGTCCATGTAACTCCAGTTGATAAGTCATGTTGTAGTGGTAAGTCACCTATTGAACTTTTACAACTGACAGACCATAGACCTTCTCCACATCATTTTCAGTGTATTTGTGGATCACATGGAAGCATTTTACCAAAAACTATGACTCACACTCAACCAGAAGCAATATCCAGAGACAAAAGTCATCTAGTTACTACCATAAATGGGCAGTCTCAGAGTAAAAACAAATTTGATTCTTATGTAGTGGAGGACTCGCTGCATAACATGACAAATGCTTTGGCAGTATCTGCTAAATCATATTTTGGAAATTGTAGCGAAAGTACCAGTGAGCTTTGGGAAGATGGAATGAGGAAGAGTCACTTGAGAGGCACAATTATAGAACTTTACTCTAATGTTGGACGACTCCAGGGAGAAGATGGGAGCCAACATTATTTCTCACGGGACCATTGTTACCTCTATGGTGTCAACCTCCGCTACGTTGAGCTGTGGCATGTTCTTGTGCAAGGTAAGTGTATGTATTTGCCATCTTTACCTGATAACCATTTTTACTCTTCTACTTTTGATCTCATTTTCCAAACAGAAAAAGAGCATAAAGATTTTTGTTTTTGCATACATATTTGGCAAAGTGTAAGTAATCAAGAAAAATATGGTGTGGGTGACAATTTTTTTTTGTAGTCAGGGAATTTGAATTTATGTATACACATGGTATTTCCTTCCAGGGTTGGATTTTGCTTCATGATGTGAGAGATATCTCTGATTTCAAGGGGTTGAAAGCCTCTTAACCTCTTGTCTTGCTCGTGAGCCATATGCTTCTCATCCCTCATTAGTCATATGCTGGGTGCTTAAAAGCATAGCTTGGTCCCTGTTTGGATTCGGACCAATCAGCCAACTCTGTAATGATGTCATCATCACAGAGTTAGTCGTGGTGCACCTCATTTTTTTCTTGACACAATTACAACCAGCCTTGGCTTTCCATTTACTTCCATACTAACATGGATAAGTATCCTTGACTTATTTAGATGAGACTTTAGGTATATGTAATTGATTTTTATTTGAAATATAAAGGTTGGACATTGTTCATGAACACTACTGAGAGCACATGCTCTTTAAGTATGTAGCATAAGATGTGTCTGTGAGGATTACTGTATTGTCACTTACTACATATATAGATTTACAGTTTTTCCATCTATTAACTAAATCTCTGATGCCCATTCCCTTCAGGAACTCCCATCAAGAGGATGGCCATGACAAAAGTCTCCTCTTATCCCTGTTCTTACATTCCTCCCTCGCATATACCGTTTCATGCATTATTCCACCATTTATATCCCTCATATACTCATTCCACTCTGTTTCTCTATGTCACAGGTATTCCTTCTCTTACATCAACCCCTTTATTGTACCATCATGCACTCTTCCTTGTAAATTCCCTGTCGTGCATTCTCTCCTCATGCCCAAACTTTTCCCTTCCACACTCTTATCTTGTTTGGTTATTTTTCTCTCATATTAAGACTTAGTGTATGGGCCACAAACAGGGGGAATACATAGAGGTAGGGACTAGAATAGTGTGGTCCTTTAGCACTAGTACTGATTACCACCCCTTTGATGTGCAACCGAGGGTCAAACATCAGTCAGACAAGCCTTTGCCATCTGGTTTGTGTCCCCATTGACCATCACTGGCACATCTGCAGGTATAAGGCATCCTTACCTTGATCCTAGGAGAAGGTAGTATTCTTCTTCAGAACGACTAATTTTCCCACAGGGTTAGTAGTGGTTCAAAGAGGGAGTTGCATCACAATGTCCAGACATAAAGAAGTGTTTTGTATTCAGTAAAAATTTCATGAATCACACTTAACACATTTAATCTTCTCTCCAACGTATTGAGGGTAACTGAGCCCTTAAGGTCTTCATTTCTTTCATATGGGCAAGACTCATGGCTTCTGGCAACTATCTTTCAATATGCTTTTAAGATTAGCACAACCTTGAAGGGTCCAGGTTTAAAGTATTAAGAATTTATGAGTTGGCAAAAATGTTTTTTTTAGGATGTAGTAAAGATGCTTTGTCAAGAGTGAAATGAAGATATGTTTGTTGAAGATGAAGTGAAACCAGGTTCAAGACTGTACTGAAGATGATTTTGTGGAGTTCAATTGCAGTTAAGTGTACTGAGGATGTAATGAAGATGTGTTAAATGTTAAAGATGATGTGATGGGTTGTTTGTTGAAGGTGATGTAAATATAGATTTATTGAAGGTGTTTTAAAGATTCACATGGTGGTGTCATCCTATGTATTGAAAGTTATGGTGAGTGATACTTTTGAGGGAGACATACTTCATTCCCTTGGGAATATTGGCTCTATTTTTCAGATGAAGAAACTATATACATATGAGTGTGATCATCCCAGGAACTGTCACGGTATGGAATAGGGCCTGTAATAACCTATTTTTGTGATTGATATCTTTATAGATGGTGAAACCAGTAAGTTGTAGAATGTTCAGCATAAATGTAAATTGATAGTTATTCAGTATATTATATATTTATAGTTGTAACTCCTGATATATACCCTTGACATTTCAGGTGAAGAAGCTCTGTACTGTACAAGGGAGATCACTCCAGGTACAGACAAAGTGCAGGGAGTGTGGGTTGGAGCTTTGAAAGTTAATGATGTACAGAAGACTGCTGCATACATTTATGAGTGGTGCAAAAAAAATCTAGTTCCTGATAGGGCACGGGATCTCTTGGTAAGTAAAATGCCTTGTAACGGTTTCAACCATTCATGGAAATTAAATGTTTTAGGACAGTATGTGGTGTGAGGTGGTTTGATCAAATAAGTAACGAAAGGGTAAGAGAGATGTATGGAAATAAAAAGTGTGTGGTTGAGGGAGCAGAAGAGGGTGTGTTAAAATGGTTTTTACATATGGAGAGAATGAGTGAGGAAAGATTGACCAAGGATATATTTGTCTGAGGTAGAAGGAACAAGAAGTGAGAGACCAAATTGGAGGTGGAAGGATGGAGTGACAAAGATTTTGAACGATTGGGGCCTGAACATACAGGAGGGTGAGAGGCGTGCAAGGAATAGAGTGAATTAGGACAATGTGGTATACCGTGGTTGATGTGCTGTCAATGGTGTTGGTACTGCTAGTAGTAGTAATAGTGATAGCTGTAATGTTAGTGTTAGTTATGGTAGTGATAGCAGTAGTGATGGTGGTTGTGGAGATAGTAATCATAGTGGTAGTGTTGATGGTAAAAGTGGAAGTGGTGGTAGCAGAAAGTTTTGGTAGTAACAGCAGCAGCAGTAGTTTCTTTTACCTTTGTAGTAATATTAGCAGTAGATCGGGCCTGATGAGGGTATCTGTACATGAAGAGAGCCTCGGTGGGGAATACTCCCATTACAGATTATGTATCATCAATTTTTCAATAAAGGAAAGGTTAGGAAGGCTATCTGAAGACAAAGGCTTGTTCCAGGTTAAGACCAAGCAAACCATTAAGAATAGGTTGTCTCTCATTGTCAAACCGAGGAGTAGCAGTGTACATTTGTTGAAAAGTTAAGGTTGGGTTTTATAGAGAGACTGTTCATGCATATCACCATTGCTTTTGTTAATTACAAACTATTTTGATTTTCCAGGTGCACCAGCTTAAAGTTTCTTAGCAGCTGATGTAGGGAGCATTGAAGTTGCTTGTTTTGTCACATTTGATGATAGAGTTGTTCATGCAGTTTCTTTGGCACATTACAGAGTTTTAGTAATTGATCATGAATGTACAGTATATTTTTAGATGTGCTTTTACATGAAAAATCAGAAAAATCTATAGTAATGATAATTTTTGAAAATATGAAAAGATTTGTTTAGGACATAAGATCATTTTTTTGAAGTTTGATAAGTAAATGTACTTGATTCTCTTTTTCCAAGTTATTGGTGAATAAAGAGACTTGCATCTTTGGCTAACTTTATTTCATTTTAATCATTAGATTTCTAGTTAACCCACAGTGTATTCACCGATAATTTTGTAATAATTGGTGTGTTATAGCATAACTACATAAGATTCTTATTTTCTGAAGCTTATCTTTTTTGTAAGGATGTCACTGGAAGCAGTTGCAAAGGATTGACTTTCGTAAAACCTGAAAGAATTAACCCTTAAACACTGGGTGAACATAAAATATATACATAGTTTGGACAAGAATGTCTTCAGATTTTCTGTTTCCCATTATGAAATGGATGAGTTACATGTTGAAGTGAGAGATATGTACAAAATAGTAAGCTAACGTACCTTATATGGCAGTGGTATAATGCTGAGGCTAACACGTAGATCTCTCATGGGAGTGATGGAAGAGTTTTGGAGGATATATCATTCAGATTCTGTTTTGCATTTATGTTGAAAGAAATGCATTTAAGAGTAAAGGAATGTACAAAAAAGTGGGATAACATACCTTACATGGTTTGATGTAATGCCTGAAATTCATCCATAGATCCTCCATGAGAGCAATGGAAGAATGGTTATAGAGGGTGTGTATAATTCAGATTTTCTGTTGCCTCTGTTAAAATGAAAGAAGGCTGTCTAAAAGTAAAGGGTATGTGCAAAATAGTGAGCTATCATACCTTATATGGCTGTGGTATGATGCTGAAGTTATTGTGGAGATCCCCCAGGGAAATGGTGGAGGAAGGTGCTTGGCAGCCATTGACAGTCTGAGGCATCACTGATTTTCCATGATTTTCCACTCACAGTCATCATAGGGAAGAAACCAAGGTGATGCCTAGTAGCTATACAAATGTTATACTGTTGCTGAGAGGTCAGAGAGAACCACATAGAATAGTGCTCTTCTTAAACTGTTAGCACCTCAAGAACAGTCACCTGTGTACACCTCTTGTGTTTAAGGGTTAAGTGTTAGTTTATTGATTTTTATGAACAAATTAAATGTTTGCATGTAATAATCACAAGTGGGTTAGCTTTAGATAGGATATATTTTTGTGACTTCATTTGATTAGGAATTTATTTAGTAATAGATATCCTTTTCAGGAACTTGAAAGCAGATTATTTTCTTAATGAAATAATTATAAGGAGTTTTCTTATTTTTATACAATGTGTTTCTATATTTAGAGATCGCTTCAGCGGCTATTTAGTATTTTTTTACCAGAGGTTATTGCGCATAGAATTCTTTGTTGGGTTAAAGATGATGTTATAAGTTATTTGCTATCTCTGATAGATAACTTGTGTGTGTTGGTTGAATGCAGCGTAACACATACATGATTATATTTTTATGATAAGAAATTTACTGACATGATGCCATTGAATTTCTAAGAAATTGATTAGAGAAACTAGTAAGATGATAAGGCCTCTCATTTTTTAGTTTCACTCTTGTTTGCTATCTCCTGATTATAGAGGTAGCACCAGGAGTAGACAAAGAATGGCTCATTTGCTCACATGCACTTTGTAGCT
>JAUUDY010518331.1:0-10546 GCA_032361765.1 Panulirus inflatus | reverse complement strand
CCCGCGTTAGCGAGGTAGCGCAAGGAAACAGACGAAAGAATGGCCCAACCCACCCACATACACATGTATATACACAACACATCCACACAGCTCCCCTTCCACATCCAGGCCCCACAGAACTTTCCATGGAAGAACAATGGGGAAGTTACATTGGCAAGTTACTACATTGCTCAGCAAAACAAATACAATTTGAGATACCAACACTGAAAAGAAATCAAATTGCTAGAGTTCAAGGGAGAATAATGAAGAGAGTAAAGCTTGAGCTTGGAGGAAATCGTTTTTCTCAGTTTTCAGATGATCTCTTCCAAAGATGCCTTAATTCCTCCCTCTGAAGCTTGCTGGATTACATTTCTCACCAAGTCAGGGAATATAAAGCTAAGTGCAACTCAAAAACGATGTAAGAAGAGGACTGACAATTTCAGCAAATCTACTGTTTAATTTTTTCATATTTGTTTGCTGTTTTCAGACTTGGAGAGGTAGCATCAGGAAGGATGAATCAAAACAGCTGGATTTTCAGAAAGGTATAAGGTGATTATTTGATGGAAAAAAAAGCTACCTTAATAGAAAGGTATAGAAAAAACAGGTCTGAGAAGCCTAATTGAAATGGGTTGAGGCTATCAGTGCTGTGTCCCAGGGCTTGGTACCACTGCTCTTTAAATCCATATACATGACTTGTCAGAAGGACTGGGCTTATATCCAAATAAATCTTTACGGATGATGCTAAGGTAGTGAGAAAAAACATTACAAAGATTACATCACCTTACAAAGACAGCTTACTCATGTTCAAAAGTTGGGGTTATACATGGCTGATAAGTTCAACTCAGATAAATACAAAAAGATGAAGATGGGACACGTGGAAAAAAAAGCCTCAATACGAAATAAATCAAGCAGGAAACAAACTACAGGAATCTGTGTGTTAGATAAGTAAGACTTAATGGTTGAGAGTGCTTTTACCTGTCAACAGAACACTATGTCATGAGAACTGTAAATAAGACAAACTACCTACTAGCAAATATGAAATTTCCTTTTAAGTATATGGATAAGAACGTTCAGCAAGCTATTCTCAACATACAGAAGACCTAAATTGAACTATGCTGTTCAAGTTTGGTCACCATGCTTAAAGAGACAAATCACAAACAGCTGAAGAAAGTTCAGAGGTGAGCAATAAACATGATCCCTCTGACAGTTGAATTAAAGTGAAGGGTTGGAGGCCATAAATGTACCTAACAAGGAAAAAGACTACTGAATGAAGAGACTGATCACAATGAAGTGGCGGATCATACCGTACACAAAAATGTCAAAAGTTCTATAATAGCAAAGAAAATTCAAGACATGGAGTCCATAAGTATAAAAATCCCCACCCGCACACTACAAATAGATCATTATGCACATTCTCACAAACACCAACATATGCAAGCATTTAAATCATGACACAACGTATATGAAAAAACATTTAAACTTACCTAAAGTCTTGAACATGAGGGAGAGGAAGAGGCAAAGAATGACTGGAGCAATGTACTGAAGGGTTACAACACACAGGTAGTAAAACACTCGTGCTATCTGTAACAGAAAAAGTTCATTATCCACAAAGATCATAAGAAGACTTTATCCAAATGTATAATGGGAAAAAGTTGGTCAGACATACAGATATGCATACACCTGTATCTTCAACCCATTTTAGGGCAGCACCATCTTTAATCTTTTCCTCCATGACTTCATAAAATCACAACCCATGGCATATCCATCCTTTCTTACTCAGACAACCTTATTATCATATCACATTATGCCAAAATACAGGGATAAGTGGAGACTTTTGCCATGGCCACCCTCTTGATGGGAGTTCCCAAAGATATAGATAGATAGATAGATAGATAGATAGATGGATAGATAGATAGGTAGATAGTAGATAGATAGATACAGATAGATAGATCAACAAACCTTTTTCTGCAGTTCCTTGTTTGTGATGCGGCCTGATTCTTTCTTCTGCGCCTCAATTTTCTCATAGGCAAGATTAAGATAAGACTGTAGATAGTAGGGCATCATCCCCAGCCGGACCACACCCACAAATATAATCAACACAATTCGAAGAATGTCAAACATGTCTGAGCTCATTCTGTAAATGAAAATTTATATCAAATAAACATGAGGAACCCAAAAGAATGGGTTTCACTGAAAACATTACTTCTCATATGATCACATGGCAGTGATATCCAAGGGTTGGCTGTGGGTTTAGGAACTTATAAATCTTGCAAATTAATGAAACCTTCATTCAAATCAACACAGGGGTCCAAGCCATCTTAGATCAGCTGATGGGATGCCCAAGCCCATCAACCTCTGTCCAACTAACTGTACAAGCCCCTATCAGAGCTCATGGAGTAAAGCTTGTACAGATGCTTTCATAACTTATGGGCCCATTTCAACATCTATCACAGTGATTCAGGAATATCCTTCTCTGTACACTGTGATCCTAGAACATTTCTACACAATCCTTGAAACATTCCCTCACAAATGCTCTTCAGCAGTCTATCCCTCCCCATACTTCCAGTTCTACTCTCTACCTAGCTATACTCATTTTGGTGAAATACAGAACAGTTTTTGGTCATTCATTCCTTTTGAATATGTACTTACTATTTGTGTGTTACAGGGAAAAAGTTTATCATTTGTGTTGCCCCATCTCTAAACTCTTTATATCCTGTATGACCATGTCTTTACTCCTATGTGCATGTATACAAACACCCCAACCTAAGCCAGGTGTACAGTATCAAAAAATTCCTTTCAAGTGGAAACTGCCATAAGACCAATGAATGGAAAAAATCTTTAATAATCATAATGACAAAACTACTTACATAGGGTAGCTTCGACCTGGCCATGTATATTCTGTGAAGTACCGTCGTGAAACAGGCTTGATCCACATTGTCACCAAGAACAGGGGTGCCACAAAACTAAAGTGGAACAGCATTCGTAGCACCTTACTCTCAGTGCAGTACCTACAACGTAAGTGTAAATCAAAGGTATTGTATCAATGGAAGAAATATACTACCAACACTTCATTACTTTGTGATTACACATCATTTATATGGTCAAAAGGTTAGAGAACATTCTGTTTTGGTCAGAATGTGAAAGATAAACATGTTAATGACAAGTCTAACAATTGGTTAGCAGTACCAATTAATAGCTGATCAGATAATTATACATAGTGGCTATGAACTCCAATAAGGTCAAAACCATGACAAAAAAATCTAAGGAAAACCTGAGATTAATACAAAAAATGAAGACAAAGACAGAAAAACTATTCTTATACATTAAGATAGAAATCTTAACAATCGCATATATCAAACATACATCAAATATACATTACAGAAATATAAAACTCTGGAAAAATGATATGGAAAATTCAAACCATCCACACCAACCCAGCCCATACACATGAAGCACTTCTAACTCATCAACAACACCCCTTCTCCCATAGAACATACAAATATATTCATGAAGCACTACTAAAAATGAGCCAGAAACTAAACACACCCCTAGGCAGGACAGTTAGGAAAGTCCCATGCAAAATTCCACCCTAAAGCAACTGTTCACCCACACTTCATTCCCATGGACATTCAGACTTAATTCACACTTTTGATGCCTTTTTTTTTTTTGGCCTACCCCAAGTATATAAAAACATACCATTTTTAAATTCATTAAGAGGAAGTGTGCAAAAGGAGAAAGAATAAAATACATCTGAACAAAAGGAAGGTAATGAAGTACAACTGGGCTATGAGACAGAGCAGTTTGAGTGCATTTTTGAAGAGTCAGAGTCTAAAAAGGCTTGAGCAAGCTACAAAACTACAAACTTTGCAAGGCCTGAATTTGATGGAAAATGATGTTGCTCTTACACAGATGGACCTCAAGGCAATGTCTCTCTTACTTTGTTTTGCAAATAAAAGCAAAATAAACCAGAAAATCTAATCAGGTCTATCTATCTATCAATCTATGTGCATCTCTTAGGCCCATTACCAAAGGGGGTGGCCACAGCAAAAGTCTCCCTAACTGGTAAACTCCAGTGCCGCTTCTTAGCCTTTAGTGCCTCACCCTTAATACGCCATTGGCAGAGGACAATTCTTGGGCATTGTTTTCAGAGGCTCCTACTTAATATTCCTACTGACTAATACTGACTGAATGTGTCATCTTATGTTTCTGCCAAATGTTCCAACTACTACTTCTACCTAATGCTCCCACCTAATGTTCCTATCTACTACTTACAATTACTGTTTCTAACTAATATTCCTATCTCATGATCCTAAAGACTGCTTCTAATTTTCACTCCTACCATTTTGCCAAAATATGAAAGTGCTGGTGCCTAGTGCTCACCACAGGAAAATCTAGAGTTACGAAGAATGAACTGCGGGAGTTTAATGTTGTCAAGAGTTATATGTAACAAGGAAAGATTGTATGTCTGTAAACAGATTGCCAGCAGTCCATGTGTGGGTGAGTTAAAAAGAAAAGACAGCTACCATGGTTGGAGGTGTGCAACTTGACAACCATTAAAGTGCTGGCTTGCTATGCAGTCATCAATAACCCTCCTAGGAGATACCCAGGCAGGTAGTACCAAGAATATACCTTCCTAGTTGGTGACTGCCTACCAACTACTACTTATAATCTCCAGAAATAATAGATAACTACATACTATGTTGCTGAAGTATGCCACTTCTGCATAGTTGGCATGTAAACTTTGGGATAAGTTTAACCGAGGAATCAACTAAAGTGCTAGTGCAATAAAGTAAGCTATCAGGTGAGGGTATTAGGTGTTAACAATCACACATGATGAAATGTCTCTAACAGGAAGTAGAAAGTTCTTTTGGCTCATAACAAGTGAACTCTTTACGGCCACTCATTTGAAGAATGGGGCAAGTACTCTGACTGGTAGTGTGCCTTTCTATTTACTGGTTGTTTTTAGTATTTTACTTTAAGAAAGATAAAAACTATCTGTCTCAGAGAGTTGTTGTCAGAATTGAAGACTTACAACAAATCAAAACAATTTTTGTTCATGTCACCCACCTGAGAGAATCCCAGTGCATCTTGCCTAATCTGAGTCCAGGGAATGTGAAGAATGCACCAATTAATGCACAGAGCATCGCAAGAACAATCTTGAATGTCACTTTGGATGCTGGACCACTGAAAAAGGGTTTATATATATTCATTATCTATCTATTCATTTATTATACATGATCTCTGTTTCCCACATCAGCGAGGTAGCGCCAGGAAACAGACGAAGAATGGTCCATCCACTAATATACACCCACATATACACATAAACGTCCATATACGCACATATACATACCAACATATACATACACAAACACACATAGATATTCATACACATGAACATATTCATATTTGCCTTCATCCATTCCTCTCACTACCTGCCCCACAGGAAAGAGCATCGCTAGCCCTCGCTTCAGCGAGGTAGTGCCAGGAAAACAGACAAAATAAGGCCACATTCGTTCACATTCAGTCTCTAGCTGTCATGTGTAATGCACCAAAACCAAAGCTCCCTATCCACATCCAGGCCCCACAGACCTTTCCATGGTTTGTCCCAGATGCTTCACATGCTCTGGTTCAGTCCATTGACAGCATACTGACCCCGGTATACCACATCATTCCAATTCATTCTATTCCTTGCACACCTCTCACCCTCCAGTATGTTCAGGCCCCAATCGCTCAAAATCTTTTTAACTTCATCTTTCCACCTCCAATTTGGCCTCTCACTTCTTGTTCCCTCCACCTCTGACACATATATCCTCTTTGTCAATCTTTCCTCATTCATTCTCTCCATATGACCAAACCATTATGATACATAATGTTGAGTAAAAATATAAAATATTCACAACTGCTTTACAACAGATGGATCCTTTTACCACTAACTGTACCAGGAATTAATATATCCTAATTTCACAAACTATTTCCCAATTAGTATGTTGGTGAACAATATGGCACAAAGGAAGCCATCTACAGCAGCAACCTACAAAAACAAAACTGTCAAGATGTCAGTCACTTTGGTATGCTTAATGACTGGTCTCTTTATTATATAAAAGCCTCAATTAAAATATGCCTATTCACTCTGAAAAGCAATATGATACAGCATAAAACACAAGAAGAATATGTCCTTTGGATCTTCATTTAACTTTATACAGTAACAAACTTTACGTACATGTCTTGGCACCTGGTTGTAATAGTCTACTGCCATTCTAAAACTTTTATGGACCTAAAACCTGCAAGACTTTCAGTAGAAAAAATATCTGATCATGGTCACCTATCAGAATAATAAACACAGTAAACTTACTCAGATGGTATGCCTTGAGCTTTGAGGAATGCTGCAGCGCTAGAATTGAATGATGAGTATGCCATATCGAGGCCCAGTTCCAGCTTGCTCTCATCAAGGATCAACATTCCTAAAGCTATGAGGAGGTATGTAAAATATGAGAGAACAACCATGGCTTTTTCTCCTCCTGAGTCTTCGCCACGGAAATAAAGCATGCATAGTGAAAATAAGACTTTACTGAGGACTGCGTTAAGGCAAATAAGACTTGGAGTATGTGTAAAAGCAAAATATATCAATGATATCAACCTTAATGGGAGCAAAACTATCTTCATTCCTAACTTAGTTATGCATGAATTCAGTCTAACTATATTAGGAAGATGACTTAGCAACTCAAAGCTCATATCTCTGACTACTGAATCGGATAATTACAACTGAAACCAACTAGCTTATCCAAAAACTTGTTCTCTTAACTCTTGTGCATCTAATATGGCCAAACAGAAAATAAATCATGAGCATTGCACTTGACAGCTAAAAATGGATGGAAACGAATGCGGTCTTTCTTTCTTTCTTTCTTTGTTCCTGGCACTACCTCATTCATCGGGGAAACAGTTAACAAGTATGAAGAGAAACAGACTTACTTTACACTAGAATCACCATGGACAAACTATCCACTGAGCCTTTCTGTAGCTGGTTTTCTGTGATGGTTGCCATCACATAGTAGTATCATATCAACAACTGATGGTCATTTCATGACTTCATATTTTGCTGCTGATAATAGGCATTTCAGTGCAGAGAATAATGTAGATAATGAAACCCTAGTTGACTTTTAAGATTCATAGTAATCATTAACTGTGACTGGTAGAGGAGAGTTGTTGCAAATGATCTTAACTCACTGCTAGTAATGTTTATCGTAAGATAAATTAACTGATGATTAACAAAAAATTTTTGAATAACTGTGAAATTCCCTGACCTACTGTGTCTGATTTCACTGAGAAGGCAAAATTGTAAAGGTTTGTAATCACAGGGATGGGACATACACTTTAGAATACACCCTATATGATTTGGATAAAGGTAGTGATCACCAAAAAGAAAGTGAATAAAAGGATACAGTGAGAAGCCAACAGCCAACAGACACCAGACCATGCTCAGGTTTACCTCAGCCTTAGGAGGGGCCACTGCCATAAAGATCTGAAAAATGAAAAATGCCTCAGAAGCAGATACTTAACTCATGAAAAGAAGTTGCTATAGGGCATAATTCAAAAGTTTACAAAAATGGAAAAAATTTAGTTTGCTTTTTTCTACCACATTCCTACATTTCTGAGAGACATGGGAGGAAATTCTCCTGTATACACTATGTTACCATAGACACATATTGTCTACTGCACGAAAAATATGCTTTGCTTTGCACCAAGGTGAGGTTTTCCAAGCTTAGATAGAGCCTGCAGAGGATACAAGTGCTCCAAGGCACTTTGTCTTAGTCTGTGTACACTATGATTTTTGCAGAACTTTTTCCTATCAAATTTCACATTTACAGGTCATGACTAAAAAAAAAACCAGACATTCAAAATGTTCCTGATATTCACATTTTCAAGGAGTACAATAAAAAATTCAGTCCTTACAGCACTTCCTTGAGATATGAAGTCATTAGTGGCAGTGGAGACTGTACTGAGTAATATATGTAATACAATGTATCATGTAGAAAAAAGGTATGACACATGATTTCTTACAAACAAGTATGCAGACAACCATATATGTATTTTTTGTGTAGTATCATTGTAGATGTGGATTGAATTGATGTGAAGCTCCAACTGTTTAAGATTGTTGTGTAGAGAATGACTCTCAATCTTTTTCTATATTTCATGGACTTATGATACTCATGTTGAATTTGAGTTTAAAAAGTACATTATTGCAAAATAAATCAACTAGGCTGATCCAGGTTGTCCTTTAATCCAACAGTATTACAGTTAGCAACAGGTTGCAGAGCACACCTATAACACACACAGTGAATTGATCTACCTGATCTGACAGCATCATCATTCTCAGATATGGGAATATAATATTTGGTGTGTATCCATTGTTCACACATAACAGGAGACAGCTTTACTAATCAACACAGAAGACAGCCTTACTCTTCAACCTAATACCTTTGTCACAGATTCAGCATGGGTATATGGGTCTTCTGGTTCCAGGACCAAAGCATGGATGAATACACCCAGAAATTGATAGACTAGTATCAACTGATAAACATTTCATTGATGTTCATTAATTTTCTTGAACTTAGAGACTTATGTTGTGGCTGCCATGGCCTTGACCTTCACCTTCCCAGGAAAGAGTGGGGATTACAAGGGTGTTAAACAGCTGTCTATGGCTGGAACTTATCATCTAGGGTGGGGATCACCCAGAAACATTGCCCTAACTGTTCTTCAATATCGCATCTTCATCCAAAGTAAGATTGGGCATTTGAGCTATCCCCAGAAATTGAGTTAACCTCTTAGTGTCTCCAAGCAGATATTTACTTAAGTTAAACAGTGCCTCTAGATGGATATTTACTCAAGTTTTGCCTCTAATTTCAAGGCCATGCACCTAGCCTGGGTGGTGGCTGATTGACACTACGATAATTTCACCCCATCATCAGTCAACTTCCAGCCATGCCAGTAAGAGTACATTTTTCTTAGCTTTCTAGGAAGGTAGTTTAGAAGCTTAGCTTAATTTAGAGGACCAGGGAGAAGATCCTGAATTATATGATATTAATGATGTGTCTTTGAATCATGTGGAGATGTTTTTCAGAGACCCTGAATCTTTCATCATCAAAAGTTGCCCAGGTTGAGGCAGGAAAAGGTTTTCTAGCAAAAGTGGAGTAGTACATCTGACTGGTGCTGCTGGTAATATTACAAACTCTTTAGAGTTTTACTGTTATGTGAAAATTATCTGTGAATCACACTGATGGAAGGAGGAAAAGATTTATTATGCAAGATTAAACAATGATAATCAGTAATCATTATTTCACTGCTGGTAAAATAAACAATGATACATATGCAGGGGTAACTCACTTGGCATTCAGGCCTTACGCTTGCATTCGTTAGCACATTGTTCTAACACATCGCCAAAACTTTGACACATTACCGTGAAAATAGTGATGGAAAGTGCTTGTAATTAGATTTTTTCTTTCATTGTTACATGGATACCTGAAATTATAAGGTTAAGTACATTTGTTAAGCAACATGAATAATGTTAATTTTGAGTTAGACTTAATCCAGTAATACCCATTTATGTATATCCCTCTTTTTAAACCAGCTATTCCTAATCATCAATCCTTTTTCAGCACATAACTCCTGAAGCTGTTCACCATTTCACATCACATTACTGAGTACCCCATGCCCTCCCAATTTTACCTTCAACACTCACTTTTGCATTCAAATCAACCATCACTCATACCTGTTCTCTTGCATCAGAACTGGTGGCACACTCACTCAGCTCCTCCCAAAACACTCGCTTTCCTTTGACATCCATCTAGTGGCAAGGTTCTTAAGCTTAAATAATCACTCACATCTTGTTATCCACTTTTATTACCCAGTCTGGTACTCACTTCCTCATACTCTTTCACACATTCCCACAATTTTTCCTTCAATATGATTGCTACCCTTCCTTAGTTCTTGCCCCTCACACATACCCTTGGCTTTACCCCTAAGTCATTCCCAGACCATTACCCATACCCTTGAGAGCTGTGTTTAACTCAGAGCTAGAGTATGTTTCTTTCCGTAAACTTATTGCCCATCTTTCCCTTCTCAGACGCCCCAGCCTGTGCCTTCAGTGAGGATGAGCACTCTGTGTTTAGCATCTTCTGTTTCAGTCTTTAGAAATTGAAATACAAGAAGGGAAGGTTTCCAGCCCCCCACTTTCATCCCTCTTCATGGTTTTGTATGATACACCGGAAAGATGGAGTGAAAAAGGAGGGTGAGGTGTGTGCAAGAAATAGAGTGACTTGGAACAATCTGGTATACCAGGCTCGATGTGCTGTCAGTGGACTGAACCAGGGCATGTGACACATCTGGGCTAAACCATGGAAAGGTATGTGGGGCCTGGATGTGGAAAGGGAGCTGTGGTTTCAGTGCATCACACATGATAGGTCGACACTTGAGTGTGAACGAATGTGGCCTTTTTTGTCTGTTTTCTTGGTGCTACCTTGCTGACACAGGAGGTGGCGATGCTGTATGGTAGGTAGTAGTTGGTAGGCAG